>CAKNXH010057341.1:84842-95342 GCA_932178445.1 Andricus quercusramuli
ATCAAACCGCAGGGCCTATGACAAAGCTACCGAACGCGTCCTCGGGTTGCGGATGGAGGGTCCCTGTACCGAGGTTTTTTGCTGAATATGGTTGAAATAATGAATAAGCAGTCGTAGATAATTGTACATGGATGGTTCCGAAGGAATAACCCCTAAGCGAAGGCGTCACCACCGTGCCGAAAGCTGAATGACACCCGGGTGAGGTGTTTCAAACGGTGACCTGAGATACTGGGCGACCTCTCAGAATATCAGCCTTATCCTTGCATGCGGGGCTCTACAAGGATGGACGAACCCTTTCCCGAGCTGCTCGTGGGAACAACAATGACAACACCAAACATAGTTGTAGTAAGTGCGGTTCAAAACAATCGAACGCGCAGGGCTCCCGACAATGGGTCGGACAACAATACCGACTACCCTACAGTTGGGGGAGCCAATCAAGACGGAGTCAATGCGATGGACCAGCGGAATCTCAATACTTTTGGGTGGACGGATCGACTCAATGACGACCTATTAGAGTGCTACGATAGCAGTATGACCCCCGAGCGAGAAGGTTACATGGCACGACTGCAAGTTCTGTGGTGCGAGAAATACCCAGAGCTCTCGCACTTTTTGCGTCAACGTCTGCGAAACCATGCCGAACATCTACGAAAAAGGGGCTATGTAAGCGGAGCCCCTACTCTACCGCAGCCAGAACAAGCCGGCAACAGAGAAAGAGTGGCGACACTGAGACCAACCGCGAACAGGCATCCAATAGACGAAGAACGATGCTTCAGGACTCGGAGAAACATCCACATTAAGGCTTCTCCTAAGCCCAAAGATCTGACTGAACTGGATGGTGAGCTTCGTGGAGTTTTTTCCGAAGAATCCGACCTCTGGACTATCAATTGTGGTATGTACAATGCAGCGAGAACTTTGGCAGATGCAAACCGTAAAACAAAATCAACGGTTGATCATAAGACCAAAAGACGCATGCATCAACTCAGCACAAAGATAAGCTGGGCAAGACAGTATGCGTCCTGCATTCAGTGTGTGATTGACTACATAACATCCGGCAGGACTTTCACTGCCAAGGTTCAAATGTTCGCGCGCGATCTGCGGATCCGTCATCACACAATCGACAAGTCAAAGCTACTGACAATCAGGCAGCATATTTTTCACAGAATACGAGTACTATCTAAAGCTAAGAGAAGCCTAGAGCGGAGGGAGAGGTGGGTCAGAGAAAATCAACAGTTTTTGTCTGACCCATCTCGACTCTTCCAAGACCCTTCAGTTACTGTCGACCATCCGCCCAAACCAGAGGAGGTCGAAGCATTTTCGAGAGAAGTCTACAAGGTCCAACATCAACTTCAAGAAGACTCAAAGAACATAAATAGCTCCAAGGAGCTGTGCAATGCCCTCATAACAGCTGAGGAGGAATGCCCACCTGTCAATACCGAGGAGGTGAAAAACATATCAAGAGGCATGAAGAACTGTTCCGCTCCCGTTGCAGATGGTATCAAGACCTTTTGGTGAAAGAAGTTTCCTTCAACCCACCAGCATCTGGCGAGAATTTTCACCTTATATCTAAAGTCGGAAGAGCCTATTCCGGAGTGGTTGGTGGAAGGACGCACAGTGCTCCTGCCAAAGACGGGCAACTTAGCTGAGCCTAAGAATTACAGGCCAACAACTTGTCTGAACACAATGTATAAGATCTTTACAGCTATCCTAAATGATAGGATTATTCAGACAATTGAACCTGTGTGGCGAGAGATGTATTAACAATGCGGCTCAAAGAAAGGCGTAGCAGGATGTCGGGAGAACCTGCTCATCGATAGATGTGTTTGTAAAGACGCAGCATCCTATCCACGATTCCTATCGATGGCTTGGATTGATTACCGGAAAGCTTTCGATTCAACCTCCCATAGACTTATCATATGCCTGTTGGAAAGCTTAAAGGTTCATCCACACATCGTGAGGTGCATAGAGAGAGTAATGCTGCTTTGGAAAACCAGATTTACTATCTCATCTGGAAAACATCGTCTGATCACTAACAGTGTCACCTTTCAGAGAGCTGTGTTTCAGGGTGACACCATGAGCCCTCTTCTCTTTTGCCTCACATTATTGCCACAGTCTCTCGACCTTCGCCATTCTGAAGGGTACCTCTGTGGCAAACCTGGAGATGGAAAGCATAAGGTCATCATGTATTTTACATAGACGATCTCAAGTTCTATGCTAGAAACAAAGAGAAACTACATGAAGCTCTAAAAATTGTCAAAGGGTACACTTAAGAGATTGGAATGGAGTTCGGGTTAGAGAAATGCGCCACGGTTCATCTGAAGAAAGGACAACTTAATGTCATCACCGAAGACCCTGAGCTCGTGGACAGAAGCGCTATACGACACCTTAGCGCTGGAGGGACCTATACATACCTGGGCGTGCCACAGAGCCGCATTCAGGACGTGACATCTATAAAGGATACTCTCCGAAGCAGATATAAACATCTCATCCGGCAGATTTGGTCTTCCGAACTGTGAGCTAAGAACAAAGTATCTGCAACGAACATGCTTGCCGTCCCGGTAGTACTCTATTCATTTGGAGTGGTTCTATGGACGAAGGACGAGCGAAGATCCTTTGATATCGGGACGCGTAAGGTTTTGCACATGAACAAAAGCATGCATCTTAAGTCTTCTGTTCCGCGACTTTACATCTCACGCCGCCTGGGTGGTCGCGGAATATCGAATCCTGAATGTCTTCACAACAGAATTATTCTGGTTACAGCACGTATAGTTGCAAGTGGACAAGACCCTCTTCTTAAAATGGTCAGAAAACATGAAGAAGCGGGCGAAGGGGCATTTTTGTACAAGGCAGCGGAGGAGGCTGCTGAGACACTCGGCCTTGACTTAAATACCGGGGGTGAGCAAAATGCAATAAATCTTATACATCTTGAATACTTACTTCTGAAGGCCCAGATCAAGAAAGCACAGAAGAAAAACTTCCGCGAAGAACTTCTCGACAAGAAGGTGCACGGCATCTTCCACAGAAATGTGGTCGACCAGTCGATGTCGTATGAGCTAACGTATGCTTTCCTTAAATCATCCGGATTGAAGTCTGGCACGGAGGGTTTCATGTTGGTATGTCGAGACGGTGTCATTTCCACTCTAGCATACCGTCGCTACATTTTGAGCCAAGATATTCCCGATGATAGCTGCAGAGCGTGTCATGCACACCCTGAGCACCTAGGACACATACTATCTAGTTGTCCAACTCATGCGGGAACGACCTACATCCAAATGCACAAAGCGGCAATAAGAGCGCTTTATTACCATCTCTGTCACTCTTACGGAATTAGCCCAAATACCGCTGTGCTAAACGCTCTTAGGGAAATAGAGTCAATTGTCGAAAATGAGAGGTGCAGTATATACTGGAACTTCATATTATCGACAATTGTTTCTGTTGCGCACTCGAGGCCTGACATAGTTCTCCTTGATTTCGGGAAACGAACCATGTTCGTTATGGAATTTTCGGCACCAGCTGACAAAAACTTCACAGCCAAGAAGAAAGAAAAGAAAGAGACGTATAAAGACCTTATAAGGGAGTTGCGACGGCTATATCCAGAATATTCTGTTACGCTAATCGTCTTGATCATCCGCGCTCTTGGAGGTGCCAAGTTTTCACTAGTTAATAGCCTGAAGTTTTGAGTTGACCTGAACGTGTTTCAAGAAAATCCCGAATTTTCTTGAAATCATCTCGAATGCATAACTAGCTTTGAAACTGTTTGAAGAATTGATCCAGTCGGAAATGAAGTCACGAATGAAGTCAAAAATGAAGTTGAAGCAGTTCAGAATATTTGAAAATTTAAATGTCATAATATCCTTTCAAGATAGGAAGCTAATATTTATATTAAGCTACTGAATGACCTCTCACAAATTCCTAAACGAAAGGGTGATACATATAGATCTCAAGAATGTAGGCATTACGCGAAACAAGTGCGAATTGACGAAAATTTGATAATTGCGTGCGCATCCATCAATGAACGAGAGGGGATGAACGGGTCTGATGAACGAGGAGATCCAATATATACGGAAAATGATCGATGGAGAACACTCTGCGTTTGGTACCGATAGCGACAGGTGCTTTCGCCAGGACGGGCTTCTTACGCTTTAAAACCAGCTCCGAACTTGTGACAGGTCGGAACTTCCGTGCGAAACTTACACTGAATTTGATGTTTAGGTAATGTCCAGGAGGACCTAGTGCTTGATATTTTTATAATTTTATAATTTTAAAATTTAATATCAATTGAAATTAATTAATGGCATTTAAAATGTGGGCCGTGAGGAGTTTGATCTTTTTTTAACCCGTTAACTATGGGGACTTAACGATCAACCCTTTTGAACGCTAACACAAATAAATGTTATTATATTGTTTCTTTGGGAACTAGATAATTAACACCAATTGATTCTTAAAAACTTTGAGAAATTGACTTTTCTTCAACCCGTATAAATATGGGGACTAAAAAGTCTTTTCTCTGTGTCTATAAGAAAAATGCTGGTTGGTGATAATTGCAGCTACCAACTCGTCAAAAAGAATAAATGAAGTGAAATCTAGATTTGTGAGGAGTGGAAATAAATTGAATTTTCAACTCGTTTAAATTTGGGGACTCATTCAATGAGTTTTCTGGCATCACAAATCTAACAGTTCATATTGATTAACTCGCGAATTAAAATAAAGAGAACACTAAACAATCCTGGACATTTGCAACGCTTAATAAAACTAAATTCAAAATAGCCTGCGAAAATGAATATTGAGAGAATTATAGAGAAACCTTCAGGAATCCCTTTCGCTTTGGTGACCCCACACTTTTTTTAAATAAAGTTAATTTACTTGGAGTTTAAAATCTTAATCGTGGTCGCTAATAAAATCATTCATTTCAGGTTTAATACTCTATCAGGATTGGTGCCGATGTATATATTCGGGACCAATTTCCTGAACGGAGAAAATTAAATCCGTCGAAAAATCAGCGGTTGTAGACATGTTTCCATAACGAAGATGTAGCGATACAGTTAAATTTAAAATCAATCCAGCTGAAACATATTAAAAAAGGCAATATTTGTTAAAGATCTATGATCTAGAAGTATAATGAGACAACTACTAATAAAATAATGTTACAAAGTGAAAAGTTAAATTGACAAAGATTCTTAGCCCCGCTGTCCTCCTGAAATCGGCTTTGAATTTCTTTTCTCATTTCTCAGTTGGACAGAAAAATTAACACGCTGAAATATGGATGACGAGAAGCTGCAGCTGGTGAAGGAGCTGCATGAGCCTGCTAGAAGAAACTATCAACGTCGACATTTTGATATCCGTAGCATCGATGAGACCTAGCAAGCGAATCTTGATGACATGTAACCCTAAGAGAAAGGAAACAAAGGCTACAAATACATCTTAACAGAAATGTATATATTTTCGAAATAAGCTTGGGCTGTTTCCTCTGAAACCAAGAAGGTTGAAGATGTAACTGCAGCAATGGGATCTGTACTTCAAAACGGACATGTACCTAAACATGTACATGTTGATAGAGGTAAAGAATTTTACAAGTTACGTTTCAAAAATCTTGTGAAGCAGCACATCATAAAGTACTCAATACTCAGTAATTCAAAATCATTAATACGCGCGGGATTTAATCGAATATTTAAAAAATGAACTGTGGACCTAATTTAGTTTATGTTACAATAATAACAAGCATCGAACTATTGGAATGAAAACAAAAGATGCTTCTCAGCTAAATGAGAAAACATTGTTGTTTAATGTATATAAAACATATAATGTGGAACAAGTAGTTAAAAACCGAAATTTAAAATCAGAGATGAAAATCATATAAATAAATTTAGGCATGTTTTTTAGCAAGGCTATACATTAAATTAGACAACTGAAATAGTTACTGTAAGTCCTGTTAGGAGTACATAGCTAGTGACGTATATGTTTGAAAATTTTTAGAACAAATCTACTTCAGGGAGTTTTTGTGAATATAAAGTTTTTAATGGACATCCACACATTTATTTTCTTGAAAAAGTACTAGAAACATGTGGAAATTAGTTATTTGTAAAATGGTTAGGTTCTAATGACTCTCAGAATGGTTGGATAGATACATAGGTCTAGTTTTTAAGTCGCTTTATATTATTCTTAAGTCATTAAAATAATAATTGTTCAAAATAAACAACTTTAAGTGACGTTTATTCAATTTAAAAATTCTAACATATTGATGTTTGCATTTATAGTTTCTAAACCATGAATTATGTGAAAAAAAGTTTGAGTAAATATTATAGAGCACGACTTGAATCACAGGCTATGAATCCATGATGAAATGGTAGAATCACTTGATAATATTTCTTTCTTTAAATATATATGATACATTCGCGTAAGGTTCAGACACGTCAAAGAGTTGACTCGTATGTCTTACTGTTGTTTGGGATGGGTATGCCGTTCAAAAAAGAGTTATTAGCCATCAACCACGACATACATTTAAAAAGAACTTCAGGTACACATTTTCTCGATGCATCTAGTGAAACTTCGTTTGGGAACGGGTAATTTTTGGTAGCTGGAATCTCATAAATGTATCTTCCAATTATACCTACAGCTTTATGTAATATTATGTCCTCTTCTAATTCAGATTCGTTGTTTTCTGCATCAACAATTCATATCTGGGTTTCGACTTTAATTATCTTGTGTAGAAAACGTTAAATCGATAATTTATTTGAAAACATAACATCAGCTTTCCTACGGTTAGAGTGAAAATCAAAATCTGGTCCTGCGATTTTGTGTAATTTACTTTTAATATGATGCGTCCGAATATTGAAGGTTCATTCAGGTGTTAGACCTTTCGTGTGAATCATCTTCTCTGTGTAGATTTTGCAGAGATCAGAAAGCAAAATTAAGTTACTTTGCGATGAACTGAAATGTTTGCATCTTTTTGTTTTAATAACGCATCAACTGCATTTTTAGAAATGAAATTCTGATAGCACGGGTACAAAAGATTTTTTTTTACGAAGGATGGTGAAAATATTTATTTGTGATACAAGTGCACAAAATAGTTGCTTCGAGCCGCAGGCGAAAGATGTAATCACGCGAGTTACCAATCAACTATGCGTCACAACTATGTATCACACGCTATTTTTTGCAACGCCCGTCCGAAAAAGTTGTTAGTAGGAGGTAACGAAAAATACTTATTTTATATTGCATAGACTGGACTAAAGTAATTTTTTTGAACAACAATTAAAACGAAGATGTTTGAAAAAAAAGTTTTGAAAACAAATGTTGTGAAAAAAAATTTTGGAACAAAATTTTTTGATCAACATTTTTGAAACAAAAATTTTGAACCAAAAAAATTTGTTGAAAAAAATGTGTTGGAAAAAAATTATTAAAAAAACATGTTGGCGTTCATGCTCTTTTGCCGGGGGGGGGGGGGGGCCCTAAGAAACCCTTAAAAACAAAACTTCAGTCATTAAAAGATTTGCTCCAGTTAAATCTGAATTTATTTCAAGAAGATACCAACACCAGTGTTTAAAGTTACCTATTCCAGTGTCAAAAGTACCTCATCTCGAAAGTGCACATGCTCAGCTTTTTCACCTGTGCCTAAAGTAAGCCATCTTCGAACTGCGCATGTGCGAAAATTGTTTCGCACACAGTCTGCTCAAATAATGTCAGGCACCGTTTAGAAGCATTGAAACGTCAACTTTCGAGGTGAGTGTTGCAAAAATATTCATATAACACACCGAAAAGGGCCCGCACTTCTCAGTAGTATGGGGATGCTGATGTCATCATTACAATGATCTCAATCTATAGGAATATACACGGAGATTTTCATTTGGTCATTATAGTGATGCCATCAATGACCCACTAAAAACACCACTCTCTCTTCTTGGCAGGTGACCCCCTGGAACTGCGTTCGCATTACTTCAGGGAGTGCCCATTCTTCGTTTACTGGGGCGTCTGTTGGTCTTCTTTGTCGGCCTTGTGCCTCAACCAAGATGTACGCATCGTCCTCAGTAGTGCGGTGGTAACGCACATCGGGCTCGTCAACCTTCGAAATCTTGGTTGGGTGTAGTTGGTTATACTGCCTTGCTGCTTGGCCTGTTGGGGGTTTTGCTGGTTTCCTTCTCCTGCTGGTATACAGCTTCACTTTTCCAGCCAAGATGAACGCATCGTACTCAGTACCACGCACATGTCGCACAACGGGCTCGTCGGCCTTCGATCATCCTGCTTTTGGGCATGGGTATTTCTAATGTGTGTTTACGGGCTGCAGTTATTAGCTTGCAGCTTCTCTGGCTCCAGACTTCATCTCGTCGAATTTTTTATGACGTGGGACCGCTTTCACATAACTGGCTACGAGTTTCCAATGAACCTCACTAGCCAGCACCACGTCCATGAGAGCATCTGATGTAAAAACTGCGAATTCGCTTTGCGGCCTTTGTCTCTCTTCAACCTATCGGCTGCACTCGAAGAAAGTGTGGAACGCGTCATCGTGGTCATTTCTACAGTAAACACAGTCTGGCTTTCCGGCTTTCCCTATTTTATGTAGGTAGGCCAGGAACAGCCGAAGCCCCGAGAGCATTTGCGTTATGTAGAAATTTACTTCTCTATGTTGTCGGCTGACCCACGCATTTATATGGCATATAAGACTGAAGGTCTATTTGCCTCTGGTTTCTCTATTGCATCTTGCCTGCCACTGATGCATTGGTTGTGCCCTGGCTTCTTCTTTGGCTTCAGACTTGCCGCACTCGGTTTTTCTCGTGTATACGACCTTGCGTTCCGCTGCAAGCAGGCCAGTGGGAATGGTTCCTGCAATTGCCAATGTCGCTAGTTGCGAGAGAGTGTGATAGACGCATGCAACTCTCTGCGCTGCTCTCGACTGTACGCCTGCCATTCGTTTGCGGTATTTCTCTAATCCAAGAGCATCCGCCCAAACTTCAGCTTCATATAGTAGGATAGAGTGCGTCATCGACATTATTAGGCGTCCTCTACTCGGTTTTGGACCTTCATTGTTGGCCATAAATCGGCTGAGGTTCGTCATGACTTACATGCCATGTTAGCTGCTCAAACCATGATCTATCATCCATCATTAGACCCGCCTCATGACATCGTTCAACTTCCATTGAGCTTGTTCAAGGTCGCGAGCAGCTATTATCACTGCTATATCATCTGTGTAAACCACGAGCTTTGTGTCTTCCGGCATCTTGATTCGCAGGATGCCGTCATAAGACACATTCCATAGGTCTGGTCCGAGGATTGAGCCTTGGGCAGCTCCTGCAGTGGTATTTTTCTGGCAGGATCATTCGCTCATTTCGTTAAGCAGCACTCATTCCTTCAGGTAATTACTCACCATTCGGATAAGCTACTCCGGTACTTTGCAGTTATTCTTCACTGCATGTAGCATGTCACTTCATTTACAAGGGGACCTTTAGGTCTGCTTTTTTTTGTTTGAATTGATACTTTCCTTAATGAAAGGTACGTACCAGAGGTTTTCTCAGAAAAATCAAGAAGACGCAATTTTGACCCGTTTTCGAGAAAAATGCATTTCAAAAATTGCAAAACGGATGGTCATCGAGCCGGTGTACAGTCAGTTTTTTTACAATTTTTTTTCCAAAATTCTGCTGACTGCTCAACTTTTGACCGATTCTAATAAATTTTTTTTTTAAATACTCGTAACGAATTAAAATTTCATGTAGGACTGTTACTTTTTTAGTTTTCTGCAACAAACTAACCTAAAAAAATATGAACTTGCCAAGGTAGGGTTTCAGGTTTGTGGGTTTGCTGCTTGTGGGTTTGTGGATTTGTGGTTTTAGGTTCATGCGTTTGAAGTTTGTGGGTTTGGAGTTTAAGACTTATGGATTTGTGAGTTTGAGGTTTGTAGGTTTATGGGCTTGGGGGTTTAAAGTTCCTGGAATTGAGGTTTGTGCTTTTGAGGTTTTTGGGTTTGAGGTTTGTTGGTTTACGGGTTTGTGGGTTTGAGGTTTGTGCGTTTGAGGTTTGTCGGTTTGTGGTTTTAGGTTTATGTGTTTGAAGTTTGTCGGTTTTGGATTTTAGGTTAATGGATTTGTGAGTTTGGGGATTGTAGGCTTATGGGCTTGATGGATTTATGTTTGTGGGTTTGAGGTTTGTGGGTTTGGAGGTTTGAGGTTTTGTGGGTTTGAGGTATATTTTTTATGGGTTCAAGGTTTGAGGTTTGTGCGTTTGAGGTTTGTGGGTTTGCAGTTTTTGGGTTTGTGGGTTGGAGGTTTATGGGCTTGAGGGATTTATGTTTGTATATTTGAGGTTTGTGGGTTTTAGGTTTGTGGGTTTACGGGTTAGAAGGTTTGAGGTTTATGGATTCGTGAGTTTGAGGATTGTAAGTTTATGGGCTTGAGGGATTTATGTTTGTGGATTTGAGGTTTGTGGGTTCACGGGTTTGGAGGTTTGAGGTTTGTGGGTTTGAGGTATATTTTCTGTGGGCTCAAGTTTTGAGGTTTGTGCGTTTGAGGTTTGTGGGTT
>CAKNXH010057341.1:95352-112536 GCA_932178445.1 Andricus quercusramuli
AGGGATTTATGTTTGTGTATTTGAGGTTTGTGCGTTTGAGGTTTGTGGGTTTACGGGTTTGGAGGTTTGTGGGTTTGAGATTTGTGGGTTTGAGGTTTGTGGGTATGAGGTATATTTTGTGTGGGTTCAAGGTTTGCGGTTTGTGCGTTTGAGATTTGTGGGTTTACGGGTTTTGGGGTTTTAGGTTCGTGAGTTTGAAGTTCGTGGGTTTGAGGTTTATGAGTTTGAGGTTTATGTGTAAAGATATTATCGATTTCGTGGTTTTAAAACTTTCGAAATTTCATGATTCAGCTACCTTGGCAAGTTCATATTTTTTTAGGTTAGCTTGTTGCAGAAAACTAAAAAAGTAGCAGTCCTACATGAAATTATAATTCGTTAAAAGTATTTTTAAAAAAAATGTGTTAGAACCTGTCAAAAATTGAGCAGTCAGGAGAATTTTGAAAAAAAAATGGTAAAAAAACTCACTGTGCGGTGTAGTAGTATATCGAAGAGTTGGTAGCTCCCTGGCAGAGCGCTCGGCTGATGGCCGCAAGGTTGCGCGTTCGATTCTCGCTATCCATACTTTTTTTTATTCATTCAAATGCTTGTTTATTTAATTTTTGAATAACATTTGATAAAATTATACCATTTGATGATCATTTACTCCTTATTTTCAATGAGAACTCTGTTAATCGTATTTTTTTTACCACTCGTTTGGACAATTGTGCATTTTGTTAAAATTATTTATAATTCAATAGTTTCTAGTATCTATATTATTAAATTAAAGTTGGAACGAAGTATTTGAAATAGAAATTTAAATAATAAATGCGAAATGCCAGTGGATGTAGTGGCTCATTTAATAGATATTTACCAACAAGAATCATAAGTGTCTTGAAAGTGTATTTTTTCACTTTGTTCCTACTCTAATTCAATAATATATATGCTCGAAACTATTGAAGAATAGATTATTTTAATAAAATGCACAATTTTCCAAACTAGTGGTAATAAAAATACTATTAACAGAGTTTTTATTAAAAATAAAAAATAAATAATAATTAAATGGTATAATTCTATCAAATGTTATTCAAAAATAGAATAAACAAGCATTTTAATGAATATCAAAAAAAGTATGGATAGTGAGAATCGAACGCGCAACCTTCCGGCTATCAGCCGATCACCCTACCATGGAGCTTCCGACGATTCGAAATACTTCTACACCGGCTCGATGACCATCCGTTCGAAATTTTGGAAATAATTCAAAATTGCGTCTTCTTGATTTTTCTCAGAAAACCTCTGGTACGTACCTTTCATTAAGGAGAGTATCAATTGAAACAAAAAAAGCAGACCTAAAGGTCCCCTTGTTAGCGAAGGCGTTTTTGATATAAAGTACTATGAGTACCACAATTTTCGGGAGTAGTGACCTACTTGCTGTTTCTCCCGAGCAGTGTTCACTACTTGTGCTACTCGTGACAGTGCGTCTACCGTGGTTATCCCTTTCCGGAAACCATACTGACTGCTGAATAAATCTCCAGCCGCCTGTATAGCCGATTGTAATTGGTGTTTCAAAAGCCTCTCCAGTAGCTTCCCTGCCGTATCCAGCAGACACAGGGGTCTGAAAGATGATGGTGAGTTTGGGTTGCCTTTGCCCTTTTCTACTAATACCAGCTTTTGTCTCTTCCACTGTTTCGGGAAAGTACCAGTCTTAAGGCAGCTGTTGTACATGCTTAGCATTATCCCGGGGCTTACATCTACAATTGCTTTTATCGCTTCCACTTGGATGCCATTCAGGCCTGATGCCTTCTTATTTTGCAGTGATCTTGCTGCTGTTATAAGCTCCATCTCGGTGAAGAGCGGGATTTCATGCATTATTGTGTACGCATCTTCTTCTTCCCGCAGTTGGTGCATGGGAAA
The DNA here is from genome assembly GCA_932178445.1 of Andricus quercusramuli. Lineage (NCBI taxonomy): Eukaryota > Metazoa > Arthropoda > Insecta > Hymenoptera > Cynipidae > Andricus > Andricus quercusramuli. The sequence goes on from CAKNXH010057341.1 coordinate 97,243, forward strand.
AAGCGTATTCATAATGCTTGCCATTTTTTGGCATTACGCGGTCTCACTGAGGGAAGTTTTTCAAGCTTGCCAGTTACAATCTTGTAGCCCAAACCCCAAATGGTACTTGTCCACTTCATCCTCGATGTTCTGCCATCCAAGGATCTTGCTCGTCTTTATGGATTTACCCAATTCCTTCTTGGCATGCTTGAATGCTGCGTTTCTCAGTGCTGCTTCGGCTGATCGTTCCTTTTGACGCGCTGGGCACTACGCCTTAGGACAAAACATTCCCTCCGGCGATTTTCAATTCTGTCTGACCACCAATAGGTCGGGCGTCGATTGTCGCGTGGTCTTTTCTTGGGCACAGATGCGTCACCACTCTTTACCCAGACGTATCCCTTGCCTGATCGCTGAGTATCTGCAAGAATATGGTTCGACAGCTCTGTGCCACCCCTTAATTCTGAGCAAAGGAAGCAGTGTGCGCTCTTACCGCATTTGTAGCACAGGGCAGTGCGGTCAAGTCCTTTGCAGTCACGCGAGTGATGACCGAAGTCGAGGTACTGAAAGCAGCAAACGACTGGAGTCCTGTTTCGGATTCTGCTGTAGATCCAGCCAACTTTTATTCTTCTAGCATCCAGAAGTTTCCTGGCCTCTTGCTCATTTATATCAGCGATGGCCATCACTTGTCTCCATTTATTTGCCTTAGAGATGGTGACATTGAAGTCTTAAGTGTCTCCAAGAAGGTCCCGTCTCAAGGCTTCCTCCACATCTTCCTTGGTTGTGATGCTGTTAATGTTCATGCATTCCAGAGTGATTCTGCGTACCAGGCTCCTGTCTGTCCCCGTGTCTCCGACTGACGCTTTTATGGTACTTTCAAAGGCCTGCCTATCCTTCGTGCTTTTGCCTAGCCCCATCAATATGTCGCCCACGCGCGCACGACGGACGGAGCGGATATTTGTGCCTGTGTCCTCAGGCTTGATTTTGTGCCTGATATCACTCAGCACGCCCGCATATGTCTGTCCCGGTGCAGGTTTTATTAACACCACATCGAGACGTTCCCTTTTACTTCGTCTATGTCGTGGGTTTTTGTGCTCTTTTGCTGGTTTAGAGCCATCTTGTTTTAAGCTTCTTTCGTCCCTTTTCTTGGGAGTTACGTCTTTTATTGTCTGCTGCATAATTTTCATTTTTCTGCTAATGAAAATTGACCACTCTCTTGACGTTTCTTCGCCTCGTTTCCGTTTTTCAATCGGAGTGGCCGCCCGATTTTCAGCAGGGCTGCTGGCAGATCTGTTGGTCGACAATACTGGTGTCTTTGGAGTGCCTGAGCTGTTGTTATGGACATGTGACCGGACTTGGCCAGTCAGACAGCAGAAGTAGTCGATCTCCTTATGTTGGTCGTTCCGTTTCATCTTCAACTGTTGAATCAATTCCGCCATATGCACTCCCTGATCAAGCCCCGAAGGGGCTGGCTTCCGATCCCATGCTGCGGCTCACACCCCGGCAGCGCAAGCACTCATCAGCCCCTTGCCACGCCAGCGGGTGAGGCAGACACGGTTCGAAGCACTCCTAGTGGGCCATAGCAGGAACAAATCGTGGTTTTTTCTCGGTATATCCTTCACCCAGTCTGTTTGGCCGGCAAGGCGTATATTATTTTCGTCCTACCCTCTATATCTAGCGAGCATTCCCCTATTCACCACCTGGCAGCGCACCACATATGGGTTACAGGCACCTAATTTGGGGGCACAGAAGATAACGGGCACGTACTTCGAATAAGTTAGGTGCAGATTCAACTCTTCCTTACACTACTGCATTTTTTTCATTTTTGCTGCTTCAATTACTTTATTTCTTAGATTCATATGATTTGCGATACTGGGTGGAAATTTATATTTCTTACCTCTTTCATAATCTTTTTTTTCTGCATACAAAACACATGGTTAAACGAGTGTTGTTTTGTTCTTCCATCCTCTCTAATTTTCAAAGTATTACCGAACAAATGAAAATGATAACTTGAAATAAAAGTAAGGACACGTTGAAAAAAATCACATTTCAACGTTTCTCTCAGATTTATAACAAACCTTTATATAAAGTTTGTCCACTCACGCAAACTCATTTATAAGAAGTGAGGTTATGTTAAAATATGTGACACTATATTTACAGAAAAAAATGTAATGATTGCTGCAATCGAGCAGTAAAATGAATACTCAAATAACTTCAAACAGAAAGCCTTGTCCTAATATTATCAAACTAACTAATAAATATGTTCTACAACATTTACTTAAGATATTTTTTTATGAAATTCATAGTTTGGAAGCTCTAAATGCAATCATTACAAAGTTATAATTTTTTAAATTGAGAAAACGCCATTTGAAGTTGTTTATTTAAAGAAAGTATTATTTTTTATAACTTTATTTAACTAAATATGTTACGTGCGCCGAAGAAAGGGGGCTTACTCTGGAAAGCGAGATTTTTCAGGACGAGCGGTCGAAGTCGACCCGATAGACGCGACTTTTAGAAGAGAGGGAATCCCACGAAATCTTCCCTCTCCGCTTGCCACTACATTCTCATGCATATAGCGGCGCTGTGACGCGGAGATGTGGTGGTGAGTGGTGGGAGGTGTTTCACGGGATCTCGAGCTCTCGAGCGAAAGCACGCTTTCTTGGGTACCTATCAACTCAATTATTAGCAATAATAACGCTCGGAATTTTTTTTCGATCGTTTTATTAAAAAGAATAAGTTAAAAACTATCGAAAGGTGTAAAAACCTCGATTTCGATTTTTCCAGAGTAAGCCCCCTTTCTTCGGCGCACGTCACATATAGTGTATGGGTCTGCTGTGAATGTATTTCTAAAAGATTTTCGAAAATTTACCGGATATCAAACAGTCTATTCATGTTTCTTCACGCTTAATCTGTTTCTCCCGACCGCCATATTTGACACGCTTTTTTTAGGGTTTGGCAAATTTGAATGCCAAAAAATCACATTTTCCTTCTCGGATGGGAATGTGTGGATATGGGATGGTGAGAAAAGAAAATTGAACAAAGTGTGTAAGGAGGGTCCACGGCGACGACGGGAAGAAGCGGAGACTAGGGATAAAAGGGAGGAGGTAATGAAAATTGTAGGAGGTAGGAGGTAGGAGGAAAGAAGGCGGAGCGACGGGGTTTTCACAAAAGTAAGGATGGGACGCAATGACCAAAGAAGGGAGAAGGAAAGGAAGAAAGAAGTGAGAGTAGCGTTTTGGAACGTATCAGGGCTAATGAATAAAGAATAAGGATTCTGAGAAGAAGTAAAGAAATGGGGTGTAGTGATGTAGAGTGAAACCTGGGTAGATAATAAGGATTGGAGGAGAGTGAAGAGGAAGTTACCCAAGGGATATATGTGGCAGATGCAAAAGGAAAAGAAAGAGAAGGTAAAAGGAATGAATTTGAATGAATTGGTGGGAGAAAAGATAATAGGAATGGGATATGAGGAAACGGATGGAGTAATGACGAGAATGGTGAAGATAGGAAGAAGAAGGGTGAGGATAGTTTGCATTTACAGGAGGAGAAGAGAAGAAAAAGGTTGGAGAGTGATTGGGAAATGGGTGGCACACAAGGATGACAAATTGATGTCGATAGGTGGTGATCTGAATGCTTGGACGGGGCGACAGAGAGGGAAAATATGGGATAAAGAGAGTGAGACTTTTAGGAGAAACTCGTAATACAAACAGGTGGACCAGATGCGTAGGACTCATTTAAAAATTCTGGGAGAAACAGGATGGTTCATTTGTAATGGAGGAGGCTGTGGATAAGGAGGCTGTGAAAAGAATAGAAGTAGGGAACGCAATAGGGTCAGAACACTTTCCGGTCATTGCAATGTTGAAATGTGAGAATTGGAGAAGAGAGGGAAGGAAGAAGGAGGGGCCGATAGGGAAGAAAGCAAAGATGGGCAAATGGGGAGTGGGAAAGCTGAGGGAATATACGGAAAAAATAGAGGAGACGAATGTGGTGAATGACGATGGGAGAGGTGTGGACGAGATGTTGTGTAAGATGAGGAAAATATAAATAAAATGAAAAGGGAACAGGAGAAATGACTGTATGTAAAACGACAGGAGGAGAAGTTGAGGTTCATGAAGGAGACAGAGAAAGCAATAAAGGAAGGAAAAGAATGGGAGGTGAATTATAGAGAAATAAGTGGATGGAAAGGAATCAATGAAGAGATAACTATGCATGAATGGACGGTTTATTTCAAGAAATTGCTGGAATAGGTGGATAGAAAGGTGGGGGGGGGGGCAAAAAGATCAAGGAGGGGGCATGGGAGATGGGAATGTGGTGACCAGAAAGGAGGTGAATCAAGCAATTGAGTTGTCAAAAAGAAAGAAGGCGACAGGAGATAGTTTGATGGAGAATGAAGCGTTGAAATTTGTGGGAAGAAGGGTTATGGAAGAGATTTGAGAAGTATTTATTAGAGGATGGAGACGGAATAGATGGCCGAAGGAGTGGAGAACAGGTTTGATAGTTCCTTTATTAAAGAATGGAGGGGGTAGGAAATTGGAAGATTTTAGAGGAATCACTCTCATGTCAGTAACGTATAAAATATTCGCGGAGATGCTTAGGAAGAGATTATAAGAACAGGCAGAAGAGAAAGGAAGTATTCCACACAATCGAACAGGATTCAGGAAGGGGATGGGGATAGTGAATAACATTTTCGTTCTGAAGTAGCTGGTCAACAGGAACCTAGGAGAGAAAAAAGAGAACAGGTCGCACTCTTCGTAGATTTTAAGGCAGCTTTTGACTCGGTGTATAGAAAAGTGTTGTGGAAGGCAATGAAAGAAAGGAAGGTGGACGAAGAGCTGTTTGAGAGAATAAAAAAGGTCTTTACGGAGACGAAGACAAGTGTGAGGAGTGGCGAACAGAAAGAAGAGTAGTTCTGGACAGGGAAGGGGCTCAGGCAAGGGTGCCTGCTGAGCCGTTACCGCAAGTTATAGCGCGCCTAGGGCGCTCGGCTGTTGGGTCTCGCGCTTCGCGCTTGATCATATATTTATCTTGCGCTTCGCGCTTGATAATGTATTCATCTCGCGCTACGCGTTTGGACGTTTTTACATCTCACTTTACGCTCGGTTCCTCTTAATTTTTGAACTTTATGTTCGACTTCGATGAGAAGAAAAATTTCATTTGCAAATATTATGAAATTATCAAAACCTCTACATATGAATTAATTGTTAAATGTGTTTTTACGTCAGACTGAAAAGAAGCTTTAATCACTTAAGGTTCTATCGGCCTTAAGGAACACATTCTCATCCAGACACTCGCACTTCGCGCTCGATATTTGATTTGAAAATCATTTGAAGCTTTTGTTCCACGCTCGATTCTGTGCAGCATATGATAGAAACAAAAATGTTCAGGCGCACTTACGGTACGCGATTTGGTAGTCGCGCTTCGCGCTCCGTCATACATTGATTGCGCACTTTGTGTTTCGTGTTATATGTTATTCATATACAAATTACTAAATTTGTATTTGATTTCAAAGAAAGATTAATTATATAATTTAGGCGACAAATTTTCTTAGTTAAAACGTTATTTTAGCTTACATCCTTTTTCCAAAAATTTTATTTTTTTAAATGGCGATGTTCTTTTTACGAGTGAAACAAAAACTACGCATCCTATCGAAACATGATTGAGGAAAAATGTGTACTTTTTTTTTGGATGAAAATTTTTTTTCCCCATTTTTTTCGCAGCTTGTGTTATTCGTCCAAAATTTAATTTTTTTATTTTCAATGCTGTTTTTCACGAATAAAACGAAACTACGCGTTCTATCAAATAGTGAATAATAACAAATCTGTAGATATTTTTCAGGTGCACAATTTTTGTCGTATCTTGCATAGTTTGACATCAAAATGGAGTTATTGATTTTTCATTATTTTTTCTTTTCATGATACCTCAATCGATATGATGAAAAATTGTATGCATGAGTCGGGCCGAGGCAACGACTTTACTCGTGAAATCGTTGCTTTTCGACCCTCATCACGCAATATACTATTGTGTGATCAAAGTTTGAATTTTTGATTTTTCACAAAATTCAAAAAGTTCTTATGAAAATATTGTAGGGTGTTCAAAAAGCAACGATTTTCTCCCACTGCATTTTTTCATATCGTGCGCTTTTTGGCTTAAACTGTTCATTTTCATTTGTTTTTTGGAATTTAAAAAATGCTATAACTCCAGTAATTTATTTTCTTGACAAATAGCGATCGAGATATTTTATTCTTCTTTTTAAGTACTACTCATAACCGTACATAGAATTTTTAAATCTTGAAAAAAGTGGTCTCAAAAATTTTCAAAATGTGCTCTCTTTTCGAATTTTTATCTAAACTAGCTGGTTAACGAACTCTTTCTTTCTTTGTAGGCCTCAAAAAAGTGTGCCAAGGCACAATCCAATTTGATCTATGTTTTGAAAGTTATCGTGCCTACACGATACTACAGATTACAGACTACAGACTACAGACTACAGACTACAGACTACAGACTACAGAATACAGAATACAGACTACAAACTGACAGACACCTTCGTAAAAATCTTTTTTTTTCTACTCAGGAGGTCTCAAAACATGGCGATTTGATGAAAACAGACGAAGGAAAATTTTACATACAACTAATACCTTGTCATGACAATGAAAATGTAATATGAATGTAATCATGAAAAATAAAATTTGTACTTTATTTTTCAATATCTAAACAAGCAGTCCTGCATCAAGGAATAAAAATGAATATAAAATACATTTCACATAATAGAGTTAAAAATAACGAAGAACAGTCCCTGCCGATTGAACGGCACTGAAACGGCACTCAAACGGCACAGCCCAGTGCCGTTTCAGTGCTGCTTGTTTGAAGTTACTCAGATTTCAGTTTCAAAAACCTGAAAAAGTTCCCTTTATACCTGCGAATAAGCTACCAAGAAGACCAGCTTAAAGCGATTAAAAATTAAAAACTATAAAATTTTGAAATTGCCTCTGCAAAAGTTAGAAATTCAGAATCTATGGGTCTAGATAATTTCAGACATTTAACTTTTTGTTTGAAAAGTTTAGAATTGAAATGAATATAATGTATCTCGTAAATGGAACAAGATGCGCCAAAATAGACAACATTTTTTTATTAAATTTTAGAATAGTATATTAGTTTATAATGTATAAGTATGAAATATATATAATGAGAACATTCATAAATTAAAAAAAGGGTTCATAATTTAAAGAAAATGTTATGAAGGTATTGAGGTTGGTGGCGACCAACTACTTTAAATCACTCTGTCGGCCCGGTGCGTAACGAATACAATAGGACCATTATGTGACCACCACATCACTTTGAATGCCGTTTACGTGCCGAAATTAGCACAAATAGTCACTGAAACGGTACAGGCGGCCAGTGCCGTTCGCCAGTGCCGTTTCAGTGCCGTTTCATTGGCAAGGGTTCGCATTTTGGACAAAATAGAGTGAGAAGCACGAGATGCGTGCACAGCAATACAAGAATCTGAATTTTAAGAATAACTGAATTATATTTTCAACTTAAATTAAGTAAGTCAATTAATGTCAACCATAAATTTATGTCAAATACCGTTTCTCTCTCGGAAATATGTAGTAATATAAAGAACAACTGGTAGATATGTTGACTTTCGAATGATTTTCCGTCGTGCGATCTGAAATTCATTTGCGCCAACAGAAATGTGTGCGCGAACTACGATGCCCGAACACTTTGAAGAAATGTCGATTGTAGCGTGGATCTGGGTAATTTGGATATTGTATATTTACGTCTTTTGTGAAACTTCTCCACTTAAATGACACAAAACTTTAAAAAATTGTTGATATCCAGAAATTATGAAAAACCAGTGTTAATCGATGCCTGCTTATATCTATGTGTTGGGCATGTGCCTCGTTTGTGAAAAGTTTTTCATGAGTTGAAGCTGCGACAAATTCTAAGGAATACACTGTCATGAAGGTGAAGAAAAGTTCAAGTTCTTAGGGGAAATAAATTTCCTTATCTTATTTTGATCATCTTAATTGAATTTTATAAGGAGGATATGTTATAATCTCCAAAAATATTGAATCGAGGTTTAACGGGATGTCAACAATATTTGTGTCTTAAATTAACATGAAAATTTCATTTCACGTGCATAAAGCGGTTAACTTTCAACCAAGCGGGTAACTGGAAGTTATATTTCGATCATCAGTTGACTCTCAACCAGCAAATGATCCTTCTGGTTACATCTGAAAGTCAACTTACTTTTTCTTACAGAAATTCAGATTCTTGTATTACTGTGTGGTCAGAATGTGTTGGTTAAGCCGTAGGATTAAAAAAAAAAGAGTATTCTTGATCACCAAATTATAGCTGTCGAGGATTTGACCTATAAGTCCAAAAATAATGTGCACAATTATGGGGGCAATATACAGACCGAGAGCGTAGCCCGAGGCAAATACATTATCGAGCGCGAAACGCGAGATGCAATAGATGCGCGCCCTAGGCGCACTCAATTTTGCAAGCTGCACGCGTAGTACGAGAGGAGACTTCATTGTGTGAGAACTGCTGAACGATTCTAGAGACGATTTGCATCTTTTTACATGCATGTGACCTAAAAAAACATAGCATCTGCGCCCCTTTGATCAAAGAGGAGTCGCCATGCTTATTCATTGATAAAAAAATGGAACTTAATTGACTAATTATTAAAAGTATCCGTTTTTGGGAAACCAGTTTAACGATAGTGATCAGTTGTCGGTCCCTTATACACTTACGAAACAAAGTGTTTCTCGAGAGTATGTTTCATAGCCATCTAGCGTTACTTTCTAGAACTAAGCCCTAAGGGAACTCACCTGATTGGCTGTTAGGAAATAAGGCGCGTTAATTCCATCTGTTCATATAGTGATGCATGTCGATCATTTTTGGACAAAATCGAGATTTGCTTAAAAAGTAGTTAGATGGAACTGAAATATAATGGAGATCTAGAATTTGCAATGAAAAAAGTCGATCGAGACGAGACGATCATCTTGACTGAGTAATCGTTCGTCTCGATGTGATGAGTATGGTGCTCAAGGTTTTAATTTAATCTGGCGAGATTTTTTAAAAATTTCAAAATGATCGACATGCATCACTATGTTCATATAAGATTGGTACTTAATTACATTTAAATTAACGTATTCAAAATGCCATATTCAAATGGGCCTTATTCAGTTGTTATTCTCATGTCTTTTACTGAAATTTGTAAGAAATTTCACAATAATGTTTGAAAAAATCACTGGGTTTTAATTCATAAATGAACAAGATTAAATATAGACATTTTTTCAATTCATCTAGTCTCCATAAATATGATTGACATTTATTTTTTAATAAATTTACAGTAGAATATTATTCAAATCAACCAAAATTTTATAAAATAATATTATGTATTGATATAAAAAAAATTAAAGGCATTTAAATTTACATTTTACTTATCTTCATTTTCTTATTAGAGTCCGCTAGCTAGCACTTCCAATTCATTCCGCAGTTTCATTGATATATCCGCTGTCAATCGGAAGCTTCCGATTTGATGAAACTTCTATCATACTTCGTTTTAGTGAGATTTCAACCGATTGATTCACCCGTGAATTAATTAGAAAACGCTTATTGGGAACATTTTAGGTTATTCGCTTAGATTCGACACCATAAAATGAACAACCTATTGAATCTGAACTCACCGATTTACTGCTGCTCACTTAGTTCACCGATTAAAATTATTATAAACTGATAGACCGCAATTCGCGTGAATCCGCATTCTTAAACGTTTTCATTATAACCAATTTTATTGAATCTATTTTTTTTTCTGGATAAACTCCATAAAATATAGTCATGTGTATATGAAAATTTTCACAGTCGATGCATTTTTGATTATGTTGCCCATCAAAATGCAATGAAATGATGTTGAAATAACTTTTGAACAATTTCGTTTGTTCAATATTTGAGGTTATACTTGCACAAGGATTACTAGCTAACAGTTTTAATAATGGTGCTACCTTTCCACCTTTTTTAAATTCAGCACCGACGATAATTTGCTTTGAGAATGATGAATTCAGATTGTACTTAGTTGAGTGTAACATTTGATTCTTTAGAGAGTATAAGGCATGATGATGTTGATGACACTAAGGGCTTTGAGACACTGTAGAAAAACAGAGAATTTGTTTCCAATAATTACGAACGTTCTCGTTCCATATTTTGTTTTAGCTACTTCGATGTCTATGATTTCCTATTTTCTGTTAGCTTCTAGATCTGTCATCCTAATTGATGAAAGAATGTTTTCATTGAGGATGGTTTGGTTCAATTTTGAGAAATCCATCCTTTTTTCACTGCTTGTTATCTTTAAAATTCAGTATATAGTTCTTCGAGTTCTTGAATATTTCTCAGAATTAGGTTTATACGAATTTTCAAATCGTATTTCTGTCACACACTTCATAGCATCGAGACAGTCATTATTGATCCTGGAATTATAGGTTGATTTTGTAAAAAAGAAATTAATATTCTAGATAATCGGAAAAAATGTGAATTTCATACACTTCTGACTTAACAGTGAATTTTGTACGCGAATATGAACTCACGTGTAAAGAAGAATTCTCGAACTTTAAATGATTAGAAATTTCGCGCATTCCGCGCATGCTAATAGGAAATAGTAGGGATTACTATACTAATCGATGAAGATCTTACTGTGCGAGTAATGTTTAGGCTAATTACGAAATTTTGATTCATGCATATTCATGATTTTACGTGTGGTGACATCAAGCGCCTTAAGGTCGTTCTTCGTCCATTGAACCACCCCAAACGAGTAGAGTAGAACCGGGACGGCAAGCATGTTAGTTCACTCTCGAAGGTGACGTTGTTCATTGTCAGACGATAATTTCTAGATGAGATAGTAAATCTGTTTTTCCAAAGAGGCATCAATCTCTCTATGCATCTCACTGTGTGTGGATGTACCTTCAAGCTTTCCAACAGACAGATGATAAGTCTATGAGAGGTTGAATCGAAAGCTTTCCGTTAGTCAATCCAGGCCATTGACAGGACGCGCTGATGGGCTGCATCGTCTTCATAGACACACCTGTCAATTAGCAGGTTCTCTCGACCGCCTGCTACACTTTTTTCGAGCCACGATGTCCGTACATTTCTTGCCATACAGGCTCAATTTGTGGAACAATCCTGTTGTTTAGGTCAGCTGTAAAGATCTTATACAGTGTGTTCAAACAAGTTATTGACCTGTAATTCTCTGGGTTGGACAAGTTTCCTTTTTTCGGCATGAGTATAGTGCGTCCTAACACCAGCCTCTGCGGAATGGGCGTCTCCGACTTTAAATATGAGGTGAATATGCGGGCCGAATGATATTGTCAGTATCTTCTTTCAACTTTAGTGTTTTCGGGATCTTGTACACCTCTCTCCGAAGTCAACAATATGCTGCTTGATTGTCAGCAGCTTAGACTTGTTTAGTGTGTGATTCAAGATCCTTAGTTCTTGGGCGAACTTTCGAACCCTTTCCGAGAACGGTCTACCAGATATTATGTAGTCAATCACACATTGAACATAGGACGCATTCTGTCTTGCCCATCCAATTTTCTTGTCGGTGTTGGCCTTTGATTTGAAACAGCCAAAGCTCTCACAGCACCACAAACTGAGCAACTCATAAAATCTGAGGAGGAATGTCCATCAGTCACTGCTGAAGAGGTGAAAAAAGCAATTAGAGGCAGGAGGAGCTTTTTCGCTGCTGGTCCAGATTGTATCAAGAACTTTTGGTTGATGAAGTTTACTTTTATACACCAACATTTGGCCCGCATATTCACCTCATATTTAAAGTCGGAGACGCCCATTCCGCAGTGGCTGGTGTTAGAACGCAGTATACTCCTCTTGAAAAAAGGCAACTTGTCGCGACCAGAGAATTACAGGCCAATAACTTGTTTGAACACACTGTATAATATCTTTAAAGCTGTCCTAAACAGCAGGACTGTTCGACGAACTGAGTCTGTATGGCGAGAGCTGTACGAACAACGTGGCTCAAAAAAAGGTGTAGCAGGCTGTCGAGAGAACCTGCTAATTGACAGGTGTGTATGTAAAGGCGCTGCAACGAACAACGTCACCTTCCTGAGGGGCGCGTTTCCTTCGGTGGATAGACGGAGGCTGTAGAAGGCGATAGAGGATAGGGAAGTGGAGAGGGGCCTGATCGGGAGGGTAAGAGAGATATATGAAGAGACCAAAGACAGAGTGAGAGGAGGGGAGGAGATTTCTGAGGGATTCTGGATGGACAGGGGGTTAAGGCAAGGGTTTCCGCTTAGCACAACGCTTTTTGCGATTTTAATTGCTTATATGGAAAGTAAGCTGGAGGCCGGGGTGGTAGGAGGAGTCAGGATAGGAGGGGTTGGAATTTGGTCGCTAGCGTATGCAGATGACATAGTGTTGCTGGCAAGAAGCGAGAAGGCCTTAAAAGAGATGATGAAGAGGTTGAGAAGATACCTAGATAAGAATAGGTTAGAGCTGAATGGGGAAAAGTCCAAGGTTATGGTGTTCAGAAAAGAAAGGGAAGGGATAAGGGAAGGGAGTGGAAGTGGAAGGGAAAGGCTGTGCAGGAGGTGAAAGAGTTTGTGTACCTGGGCTTCTTGTTTCGCAGGAATGGCGGAGTGGAAGGTCACATGAATGAGAGAGTGAGCAGGGTAAATGTGGTGATGAGTCAGGCGTGGGGGTTGGGAAATAAGTAATTCGCAGATGATTTTGGAAGGAGAATGAAATTGTTGACTCACGAGGAAGGAAGGTGTATTAGTTCGTTAAGAAAAACGGCATGGAGAGAGAGAAGACAGCAGGGGAAGAGAGAATAAGAGAGTTAAGGTTTAACGGGAACTACGTGTGGATTATGCCAAGGACGAGAGGGCTATATTTGTGCGAGAAAGGAGAGAAAAAAGTCAGGAGCTTATAGCGAGGATGAGATGTGGGTGCATGGAGGGTGGTGATAGGTTCTGGCTCTCATGGGAAAAGAGAATGTGTGAGCTATTCGGGAAGGGGGATGCAAGTGTGGAGCACTGGTTGGAGGAGTGCGTAGAGGTGGAAAGTGGTGGAATAAGCATGGAGGTATTGTTGCATGAAAGGGGGAATGATTGTAAATAGGAGCGGAATTAGATATAAGGAAGTCGTAAATATTGTAAATAGTAGATAAGGATTAGTTATTGGCCGTGGAGGCAGAGTTTGGCAATGCGAGGTAAAGCGAGAGAGTAGGGACATGCGTGCGAGGCGAGGAAGGCAAGGCGATAAGAGCGAGCGGCGTTAGAGATAAGGTGTGGAAGGATGTTAGTTTTAAGATAATTCTGTAAAAAATGGAATAAACGTTTATACACCATGAGCCCTTTGCTTTGTTGCATCACACTCCTGCCTCTATCTCTCGCACTACAAAATTCTCCTGGATAGCTCTGTGGCGACGCTAATCAGCGTGAGCATAAGGTCACTCATGTATTTTATATGGATGACCTGAAGATCTATGCCGCTGGTAAAAGCAAACTTCAAACTGCTATAAATATCGTCAAGAACTACACAGAAGGGATTGGAATAGACTTTGGTTTGAACAAGTGTGCCAAAATTCATCTGAAGAGAGGAAAGATTACTGACGTTCCCAAAGACCCTGAGCTTGTGTATATAAGTGTTATTAGATATCTTAACACTGGAGACACCTATACATAACTGGGCGTGCCTCAAAGCCGCATCCAGGACGTAACATCAGTGAAGAAGTCTCTACGAAGTAGATACAAGCATCTTCTTCGACAGATTTGGTCTTCCAATCTGTCGGCGTTGAACAATTTATCTGCGACTAACATGCTTGCCGTCCCGGTTCTACTCTACTCGTTTGGGGTGGTTCAATGGACGAAGAACGAGCTTAAGGCCCTTGATGTCACCACACGTAAGATCATGCATATGCATAAAAGCTTGCATATCAATTCGTCAGCTCCGCGATTATACATTTCACGCCGTCAAGGCGGACGCAGACTTCTGAATCTCCAGTGTCTTCATAACCAAGTTATTCTAAGTACAGCTTACATCGTGGCGAATGGCAGAGATCCTCTCCTAAAAATACTCAGGAACCACGAGATGATTGGCGAAGGAGCATTCCTTTACAAAGCCGCAGAGCAAGCGACCGAGACCCTTGGCCTGAATTTTAACATCAGAAGTGAGGAAAGTTCATTACTCCATGTAGATTCTTCACGTCTAAAAGCCGAAGTAAAGAAAGCAGAGGTTAGAAAATTTCACCAAGAGCTACTCGACAAGCCTATGCATGGAAACTTTCATAGAAATGTAGAAAAACAGTCCTTGTCGAAGGAGCATTCTTCTGCTTTCCTCAAATCATCAGAGCTCAATTCAGGTACAGAGGGATTTATTTTTGCATGACAGGACGGTGTAATTTCCAGCTTAGCATACCGCGACCGCATTTTATGTCAAGAAGTTCCCAGTGATAGGTGCAGAGCGTATCATGCACATGCTGAGTACCTAGATCACATACTATCAGGGTGTCCGACCCACGCAGGAACGACATATATACATAATGCGGCCCTAAGAGTACTTCATTACCATCTTTGTCGGTCTTACGGTGTTGTTCGCGATCCTGCTCTGCCGAACGCTCCAAGGGATATGGAATCAATTTTCCGAAACGAGAAGTGCCAAATTTTCTGGAACTACGATTTTCGGCCAGCAGTCTCCGTTGCGCACTCCAGGCCTGACATTGTTCTCCAAGACTTCGAGAAACAAACTATATTCGTGATCGAATTCTCGGCTCCGTCCGAATACAACATCACTGCAAAGGAGAAAGAAAAAGAGGAGAGGTATCAAGACCTTAAAAGAGAGCTGCAACGACCGTACCCAAAATATTCGAGGGTTTCGCCGGCCTGTCTTTGTGATTTCGTCGTGCCCTGTGACCACCTATCTTACGGTTGTGAGACGTGGCCATATATGTGTTTTACCGCGGTTCTACTGGGGGCTATTGACATTTATTAGATGGAAGTTGCTCTTAGTGGGACCCTGCGGTGGTGGTTAATTTTTTTTTTTTAATTATATATACTGTAACGTGGCATTAGTCCACCTATACAAATAATTTGAAAATTAATAAACGTACTTTTACACATCTCTACTCGTGAGGCTCGAACTAGTAGTCAACTTTCTGAAAGTTGCCTGCGAGCAGCTGGAGTTGATTGGTTCGAGTAAAATGTACTCTCAACGAAACAATCACTCAAAATTTCAAGTCAACCACCACGTGATTGACCTTCAAGTCAATCACGTAAATAATCGTCAACATTACCTTCATTTTGTGGAATAAAA
>CAKNXH010057342.1:0-54134 GCA_932178445.1 Andricus quercusramuli
TTTTTTTAATTATTTGAGTGTTTTACGTAGAGTCTTTTGGGATTTGCTAAGGTAAAAGTAGTAGTGGTGGTCTTAGGGGGTTGCTGAATATCATCATGGGGTTGGCAATATAATTTTTGGTTTTCTGAAGATGACTTGGGAGATTATATCAAATTTTAAAATTTTTTTTATTGTTTTACGTGAAGACATTTAGGATTTATCGAATTAAAAGTGGAAGGGGTGGTCTTAGGGGGTTATTGAATATTATAATGGGGTTGGAGATATAGTTCGAAATTTTCTGAAGGTAACTTGTGTGATTATTTAAAATTTTGAAATTTTTTGAGTGTTAATTAATTTAATAATTAATTTAATTTTAATTTAATAATTAATTAATTTTGTATTAGTTTTGGTTTTTCACGCCCACGAGTGTAAATTGTTGCTGCAGATTTAGCAACATCTAGGAGATTGATTTAGAAATAATTGATGGAAATGTCATGGGATTGCAATCCCATGGTAGAATCTTGAGAGCCCATCGTTTTGTTGTTTTAAACACGAAGAAAGCTCACAAAAAGGGATGAGGTGTTGCTGCGATCCAGTGAGGGACGAAGTTGTGATCCAGTGTGACGATAGACTCTTTTGGTAGAAAATTGTCATCAAAATCCCGAAAGCCTTGAATTTTGAATACATAATCAACCATATTGCAGATTTTTACAACGAGGACGAGGACTGCGATGAAAAACTATATGATTAGAACTATGCAAGACGTTGAAAGTGTTCTTTACCACTACTGGGTTACGATTGAAGACTGTCAACTAATATAGGTTGAAGATATACCAGCTTTCCCCTTCCACACGAAACATCCGTTGCCAGGTGTATTTGAGGGTGTGGATTTTTTCATGTTTCGACATGGGCTTAGGCGTGCGTGTTTTGTATAAATGGGTCCATTGGCAGGTGTGCACGTGGGCGTGTAGTGTCTTTTGTTATAAAACTGGATTCCATTCATGTATGGACGGGTCTTGATGTGTGTTGAATCTTTGACAATTGATAGTGTGTGCAAATGGTTCTTCGAGACGAACCTTAATTCTTAAAGAGCCATGCTTTACAAGATTCTAATGTGAGTAGCAGTGTGCTGATAAACCTGGTGTAATATCAAATGCAAAAAGGCAGAATCCGTGTGCATAAGCATCACAATCTATATTATTTCCTTCATTGAAGAAATGAATACCACACCCCGTGAACAATGAGTGGTATGCCTCAACGTAGAGATTATTTTTCGTATAATCTGGTTGAATAGGTTTCGATGGGATCAGTATGCCGTCGACATATAGTAAAAAGTGATTTATTTTATAATTTTGAAAATCAAGTAGGGGTTTTCACGGCGTTTCCGTTGTATTCAGCATTGTCGACAAATCCAATGAATATTTTCTTTCAGTTGTTGTCCAAGTACGACATTATCAAGAGTCTCGGTACATTTCTAAACTAGACTTATGCAAAGGTTTCCACCAAGTCCCCCTCGAAGAAGCTAGTCGCGACAAAACAGCCTTCACAGTCCCGGGGCGTGGCTTGTTTCATTTCAAGCGTATGCCATTTGGCCTCACCAATGTTCCCGCGACATTTCAGCGCTTACTAGATAGGTTGATTGGACCCGAAATTCCCCTTCTCTTTTCACTCGTGGCTTTATTTCCAACATGTCTTCCCTCTTACCCTCCCGACCTTGGTATTATTTGTATCCCTTTATGCTTAGAAGCTTGACTTTTTCTGGTATTTTTCAAATTTGTCACTGTCCCCCCCCCCCCCTTCACTTACATTTAGCACTAGCGTCCCGACCTGCCTAATTTAATAATTTAGTTTTATTATCGAAAATTAGAAAATTTAATTGTATCTTATCCGTCTAACTGGACCATATATGTCAGCTTTCTCTTTCTATTTTGTTTATGTAAAGTTCTTTGACACATTTTGTTGGTTATTGTCTGTTGTATAAAATTTTATTTTGTCATTATTTAGAGCAAGGTTTGCTAACATCGCAATTCTCACAAATAAACTTATTGTCAATTTTCTTAACATCTAAATAAAATCTTGCTGAATTATGTTCCGAACCTCCCCCTCTACTTTAGGGACTGAACTAGCCGTCGCATTAGGATTGGCATGGATCAAATCGTTTATCGTCTGCCACTCTAATTTATCGTTCCGTATCGCTGTCGTTGTTTTCTTTTTGTTTTTGAGCTATTCATGGATTGTTCAGGACTGCCTTCTGGAAGGCTGGCGCCCCGGGCTGAAATAAACCAGGTCTCATTCGTAGTTTTTGTTTGGGCAAGGCCTTAAGGGATCAAAATTTTATCATTTATTTATTTAGGAAAAAGGCCGCGTCGCAACTAGAATACTTACAAGACATTGGACAGGAGTAACGAAACTTCTGTCTTAAATTCACTAGACGCGAGTAACTAGATTCGTCCAGCTGGCCCAACTAGACCTTTTTCCATGTATCATTTACCCACAAAGACGCTGTAAGATGACTTGATTTCGCAGCTGGTCCATAGTTGAGTAATGTTTCAATGTATGCTATGTAAGCGTAAGAATTATTTGGTAATGATACTAGTTTCTGATGAAAGTATACATCCACCTGATTAAACATTGAGTGTAATATATTACTGACAGGAGCTATTTGAGCAGCAGAAGCTGCATTTTCCTTTGTTTTTTCTGGTGCATGTTATGCTATCTTGAGATTCAGCGTAGTATGTGGTAAATCAATGCACTCATCTCCGTTGCCAGGAACGACAAATTCTATAGGTGGATCATCAGTGAGTGATGGAATAGGTTTGTAGTGAACCCACTGGGAATCTTCTATCGATATTTGAGTTGGTGGTAGAGAAAATAGAACAAGTTCTGATTTCAAGTACTCACACGAGTGTGAGTGTAATTTTTCGTGAATTATTATCATTTATTGCCGAAAATGTCTAGAATACTCTTTTTCTTTGATTTTTTACGTCTTTTTACAGTCGTTTTACGCTTGATATTCTTTCCCTTCGTTGTCGTCTTCTTCTTGCCTTTTGACAATCTCTTCACTTTCTTTGCCTTCCTCTTCTTCTTTCTTGAGTTGCTGTGAACTTTACCCACGATGCGCGATGCATCGAGTTCACTAATTGACTGAAGTCACTGCCTTCTGAGCAGCGATTTATACATCGAAACTCTCATAAGGTTTTGAAAGTTCTCCATAGCACGTTTCTTTAAATTCTGTCCAGATTCTCCAAGACGTGTTTTCACGGCACTTTTTAGTGGAAAATTGTGTTCCAAGTCATCAATGACATTCATGCCCGTACGTAGCGTACGTCGCGTTTCGACGTAGCTTTGCGACAATGACGCATTGGACCTATGTGTCAATGCATGTAAATTCGTGAAGACTGTATTTCAATTTTGAATCTTTCTATACGTACAAGCATACAGTGCAAAATTCTAAAGTCAGCGAATACCCTTCAATGCGTCAGCACGAAAACGCTTCATCATTGGTCAATGCGTCACGGCGAATTTCAGCAAGTGCTAATTCATACAATTTAATCCGTAACAGGAAAACCAACGTGCAGGGCATATAGAATTTATTGTAAATGTTGAGTAAATTGTCTCGTAGCTCAGTGGCGGGTACTCTGGACTGATACACGAGCAATATTAACAAATATTCCACTATACCAATATAAATAATTTTAGGTAAAGAAAACACGAGAACAAAGTGCTCAAAAGTAGTTTTTATGGAGAATTGATATTTTTAGTTTTAAGGGTAGTTTTCAGGGATTCGTGGGGGTGTTTTAGGGTGTCAAACCCATATGTCCGATACATGAAATTCTTCGCTGGATAATTCTCTACAAGCCTCTATACTTTCCCGTCACATTTTTTCAAACCCTAAAAAATTATTTCAAAAACTAAAAAAAGTGATTTTTCTCCATGCATTTTACATGGGAAACTTCAAGTCAAAACCGGCAGCAGTTAAAATAAAAAAAAATAAATAAAAAAAAATGAAGGATTTTCTTTTTTCGGATTTGGAACAAAATGGGTGGGAGGGGGGGGGGGGGGGGTTGTTGTTCTCTAATATGAAAAAAATTTTTTGTACTGAAATTGAGGTTATAAGCCTCGTAATTTCAGTAGTGATAAAAAGGCAAGCTTGGACTTGTTAAAGTGAAAAAAACACATGTTAGATCACAAGACTTTGAAAATAAATATTAATTAAATTACCTGTCAGATTTCCTATGAATTTCGACAGTTTTTTTCAACAAAATTCACAGGCCGTGATAAAAACACGTCGCACTGCACCATAAACAAACTTATCATTAAAGACCTAGCCTAACCAACAGAAAGAAAAGCCAAGTTGAATTTTATTCGAACCACGTTGTAAAAGTAATTTCAACATCAGTATATTAAAAATACTTATAACATTAAAATTTATATTTCAGATGTTTTTCATATTTTTTTCTGTAGTAAATTATTGACACTAATTATTTCTACAATAATAATCATGTACATTATTATTATCAAAAAATAGGCTTATAATGACATTATATGTATAAATAGATGCCTATCATAAAATGCGAGGGATATACCTAGTACATACATGCCTCTCGCATTGTGCGACGTATAAGCCTCGCACGTACGTGCCTCTCAAAAAATGCGACGCATATGCACCACACCCAACATGCACCGCGTGCCTCGCATGCCGTGAGGGTAACGTGCGTCGCACGATTGTTATCTGGGCTGTAAGTCCACCAAATCTGCCTCCCACAAATCATCAACATTATCAATGTTATAGTGTGCTCTTTAAAGTGTGCCAGTTTAAAACCTGTTTACGCGTTAACTTTGTCACTCTTATTCTTTCTTCCCCTTCTCTCTCTCAATGCCGTTTTTCTTAACCAACTCATATACCTTCCTTCCTTCCTTCCTCGTGCATCCTTCTCACTTCATCCACCTGCAGTTCATTCGTTCTAAAGTAGCTTTCCCTTTTAATCTCATCTTCCAACCCCCTCTCCTGTTCTTCTTCTCCAACCAGCACTCCCTAACAAGCTTACTTTCCCCATCTTCCAAAAATTTCTCCTCATATTTACACGCCCTACTCCCGGCTAGAATCTCTACACTCTTTCTCGCCGTCTAACCTCCTAACAATATAATTGGGCGTGTTCCTTGCCAACCCCAGTGTCCAATTTACATACCTCTTCTGCGTTCTATTTACCTCTTCACTTTTCTTCCACCCCCACACCTCTACTCCATACAATAGCACACACATCACTAGTGAGTCAAACAATTTCATTCTCCTTCCGAAATCATCTGCGAATAACTTCTTTCCCAACCCCCACACCTGCCTCATCACCACATTTGCCCTTCTCACTCACTCTTTTATATGATCATGCACTCGCCCATTCCTCCGAAACACGAAACCCATGTACACAAACTACTTCACCTCCTGCATAGCCTTTCCTCTCCACTTCCCTCCCTTATCCCTTCCCCCTCCTTCTATGAACACCATAACCTTGCACTTTACCGGATTCAGCTCTAATCAGTCCTCTCTCCACTACCCTATCCTTCATCACCCCCCACAACCTCCCCCTAACCACCTAAGGAAACGCGCCTTTGACATCCACATAAAACACGTACACTCTAGATCCTTCTTAAACAATAATATCGGTTGGTGGTAACCAAACCAAACTCAGTTCTTAGACTGTTGTCGATAAAATCCAAGTGCTCAAATTTTTGGTCTTTACAGTCTTTTAAAAAACAACACTGATTATGTTCTTGTTCACTAGTTAGTTCTCTAATTATGGTGTCAAATTTTTAATAAGATCGAGGTTTTTTAAAATCGAAACAACGAGTTAAATAAATATATATATTAAAAACTAAAAACATTACCTGAAATCGATAAAAATTGTCGGAAAAACCTGAATAAAAAAACTGACGTAACGTCCATTCTTTCCTAGTCATTAATAAACAATCTAGTTTAAAATCAAAAGATCTTTAAATCTCTAGCGAGATATTAAAGAATCCACAACATGTGTACTACATTTTTAACAATAAGTCAAAGGCAACATTTAACGACCATGACATGAACATATATTGAATGAACAGTCGGGTGTTTACAATAAACAAACCTACAAATTCACTTTACAATTATATCGATGGTAACATCAAAACAAACCCAAATGAGGCAATCGCGCCAAATGTCGAATATTTGAAAGTAGGACGGGTGTAAATGATTAAGGAAACATGATCGAAATTATTCTAATATACTTTGATAAATTTTATTATTATCGTCAATCTGTAAATTTATCGATTTTCTGTGAAATTTATTAATGAAGATGGACTCTAAAATACGTCTTTTAAAATGGTTTTTTCCCCTTGCCAAAATTTTAATGTTTTTAAAATCGAAATCGAAATGATGATCAAAATTCCAGGCATGTTATGACAAACCTATACCTTGATTACCCACTACACAATCTCTTTTGTGTTCAGCTATTCTATCTTTTAATCTCCTGCTGGTTTCACCAATATAAAACTTTTTGCAACCCTTACAAGTGATAAAATAAACGACACCCGACAAACAATCAATACTAACGAAATCTTTTTTTTTTGTTAATTAAAAATGTATCTAAAGAAGGAACATTATTAAAATACGCGTTTACGTTAAATGTTCGTAAAGAACCCTTTAAACGTTCAGATAAACCTTCAATATAAGGAAGAGTAACTTTTAGGTCTGTATTGACATACGAATTAATACATTTATTCTTTTTACTGCTACTGTTGTAAATTTCAAAAATTCTTTCTTCAATAATTTTATTAATTCATTGCAGAGGATAGCTATTAAGCAATAAAGCGGTTTTTAACTGATTTAAATTTTCTTCTCTATATTTTACATCACTCAGCTTTGCACATCTATCTATTCAATCTTTAATCAGACCCACTTTTGTATGAAAGGCATGGTGCGAATTAAAGTTTAAGTATCAACATGACCAAGAGTTTTTTTTAAACCAATTAGTTTCTAAATTACCATCCGTTGTTTTTTTAATCGTGATATCTAAATAATTTATTGAGTTGTTTTCTTCTAATTCATGAGTGAATTGAATTGAGGATTCTATGGAATTATAAATATTGATAAAATCAAACACTTTGTTAGTTGGAATTTTTTTATAGTTAAAATGTCGTCCACATAACGCTTATAAACAATCGGTGTAAAATTCAATAACGAAAGGGCTCTATTTTTCAAGTCTTCTAAAACCAAATTTGAAATAACCAGAGACAAAGGTGACCCCATAGGGCATCCCGATAATTGTTTGTAATATTTATTGTTGAAAGAGAAAACCATAATTTAACAATAGATAACTTAGAATACAATTCTGTTAAACATTCGTATATTCTTTTTGCTTTTCATGAGTAACCCTACAAAGATTTTAAAATCGATGTATTGTCACTTGTTTCGCAAAAGATCATACACTCATGTTCAGTGATCACTTTCCATTTCCGACGAAAAAACTTCGTATCCTGTTATTTCATCTTTAGGCGGAAAAATTGGTGAGAACCTTTTCATGGTGACGTTCTATTATTTCATTTTCCGAAAAATTTACCAGAAGGGTTTTTTTTTATTTCAATAACCGCAAGGTAGTAATAACTAATGTCTCATTTCTTGTCATTGTACTTTTTGGAAATCTTTTCCACAAGTGTTCATTAATCTTTTCGATAACCGTCCACGTAATTTATTACTTTTATTACAATTGGGTACTTTATAAAAGCAAGTGCTTTTGTTCTTTACTTCTTTTCACAGATATTCCTTTGTGAAATTCCCAGAAAAACAAAATTCTTTTGTCTTGAGTTATGGCATGCAGTGGTTTTATGTAAATTACATGACATATTTTTTTTATGATTTTAAGCTAACACGTGTTCTTTTTTCTAATTTTCGGAAAATACATATTGTTTTGTGTGATTTATGGGATGCTGGTGGTCTATTGTGTAAATCACATGACACATCGAGCCTTTTGTGTAATTTACAGGTGATACGTGTTCTTTTGTGTAATTTACACTATATACATATTTCCTCTGTTTTATTTACGATATGCAAGTGTTCTTTTGTGTAAGTTACATGACAAATGGATTCTTTTGTATAACTTACATAAATCACACATTCTTTTGTGTAATTTCCATGAAACATTATAGATTCTTTTATGTGGTTTATAGGACACACGTGTAGTTTTGTGTAATTTTCGGGGAAAATTAGGATTCTTTTGTATGATTTATGATGGAAATGTATTCTTTTGTCCGATTTCCATGACATATGGATTCTTTTGTATGATTTCTATAAAACATCTGGTCTATTGTGTAATTTCTAAGAAACACCGCATTATATTCTTTCATTACATGTGTGACCTACCCCCATGTCTCATGTGTGACCCAACCCTTTTCCAGCTGAGAATCATACATTCGATTAATTAGGTAGGCCCCACCAACCTAATTAACGCCATTTTGTTATTAGGCAACGCCCCTACTGACCGAAATTTTTTCATTAGGCCACACCCCCTCGACCAATCAGGAGAGCCTTACAAAATATCTCACTCTTCGTGAATAAATTCGTTGCAATCCACTGAAATATTATAAAATCCCGTGAAATTCTATAATGATATTTCCTGAAATACTGGAAAATCTAGTAAAATACACTGAGAGCTTTAAAATCCCTTAAAATCATTGAAATGCTCGAAAATCTTATAACATTCTGTGAAATCTTTTGAAATATCTTTAAACGACCTTAAAATGGGGTCATTTTCTTTCAAAAATTTAGGCTTTAAAACCAAACTTTTCTTATTTTGAAAAATTTTGTAAATTAAAAAAAAATGTATTCCCAAAAATTGTATTACTATAATTTATAGGTCCTGTTAAATCGTTTCATATCTTCCGAAATTCTAGAAAATTCTTTATTCTAAAATATTTCAAACACTGTGAAATCTCTTCAAATTAATGAAAAATTCAAAATTGCTTAGAAGTTTCAAAAATACCCTAGAATTTGGCTAGGGACGGGTAAAACTGCAGAAAACCACCTCGGGAGTTCAGCCGGTTTTTCGACAGTCAAGTTTGAAGGCAGACGTTTGAACCTACCCATCGAGAGCACACAATCATCCTCGGTGTCAAACCTCTCGCTCGAGATTAGATAATACACAACCTGGTCGTACTCGTGCGTCGTAGATGGTCACCCATCCGAGTGCTAACCACACTCAAAATGGCTTGACATCTGGACTCTTCCCGAGTCGAGATTCACCTCGCAGCTAATGCCGTGAGTTTACTTTGTGTGATGCAATTGTTCGTGGTTTCAGGTAGTTTCGCATAGTCTATTGGGGAACATTTGATAATTTTTCATGTCCTATTTATATAGTTTTTAAATTTTTAAACGAAATTATATTCCTCGTTCATATGAGGAAAATTTGTTTGTTATTGATGCAACAAGACACATTAGTTTACCATGATAGTATCTCTGATTTTCTGGAAATAAGACTTTCAGTATAATGTTCATTTTAAACCAAGTTTTTTCATTTACTTTTTTCGTATCTCGTGTCATCTGGCTCTAAAATTTCAATACTTGATTTTAAGACCAAGTTGTTAACGATTCAAAGAATCAAAGAAAAAGTATCATTTGGCTAAAATTTTGAGTTTTAGATTTTTTAATATTTTTAATTGATGGGTAAAATCAAAACTATTGTTCAAGACAAAATGATGCAGAATAAATTCTAAAAAGGATATGTCAAATTTTTTACTTTGAAATATTAAATAGATAGAAGCTTTGTAATAAAAGTTGGAAGAGGCGAACTTTTGATAAATGTAAGAAATTCACAATTTAAAACCATAAAGTAATAAATAGAATTTCAAGAATTCAAAATTTGAGAGCGGAAGCAAAGATGACGTTATAAGGACCTACAAATATTTCAAACATTTTTCACTTCCGGTTTGTAAATAAGTAAAAGACTTATATTATCGTTACAACTCTCCCTTTTCCGAGATGCGCTTAGCATTTTTTGTGAAATGAAAACGACTATCAAGGATGATACTTACTAGATCTCGAACACGAATAATTACGGATTCAGTCTAATAATGCTAGGTGATAGTCATTACATCATTGATAAAACAAATTGTATTAAAGTAAGATATATTAAAATTAACTGGAATGCGATTGGAGACGTTTGGTACTTCCAGTAAGAAACAATCTGCAAAATTAATCATAAGGATGTTGCAAGAATAAAGGTAAAAACACAAATGTAGACTTTTAGAGCATCTTAATTTTTATTTTGTCAAATACAAATAGCACCACCACATAATTGTTCTGGTTGGCTAGCAGTTGTACTGCTAGAAATTAGAGGGTTGTACGGCCTTTTTTGACAACACAACAACTTATCGAGTATTTCTCCAAATTCACTACTTTCAGATTCTTCCTTATAAATATCGCTTGAGACTTCATCTGTACAAACTGCAATGAAAGTCTGTAAATCATTCTTTGGAAATCCATCCCGATAGTAGACCTTAATCGTGTCATATGCATCCATAATTACAGAAATAAATAAACTAAGAACGACGTAAATGTACAATGAAATGAATGAGTACAGATAAATTCGCGAATACCACCAAAGCATTGGTGATTTGAACGATGACATAGAAAACGTCGCGAACATATCATCACCATTAATTAAAGCAAATAAGCATTCTGAGGTTGTTGCAAGTGATCTAAATTTCATATGATATGGTCCCAGAATTAACCATCCACAAAATGTAAATCCCGCATAAATTAAAATAGCACAAATTAAAAATCGAGCTACTTTAGGTGCAGCCTTTTTTAAAGTCAAAATAACAACATTATAGGTTTTAAAAAAACCTAAATATCTTAAAACTCCAAACCAAACTAATAAGTTTCCAGTTCCAAGAAATATGCTACATACGTTCCAATGATCGTTTCCAAAATGTTTTCTTTCAATCTGTTCTTTAACTGCAGAACCAACTATTATTAAAAGATCATTAACAATGATCATTATGTACCATAAATTTAGAAATTCAAGCTTTCCCTCTAGACTTAAAGATTTCCCACATGTTTTTTTGAAGAAGACCATAGTTTCATATTTAAGAAGTTGCGCTCTATATATTGCTCTTGAACATAATACCAGCGAAAAAGTACATATAAGAATGACAAACAAATTGAGTAATGTTCTCAGGGCTGATTCGAGTTGGCTATTAGAAAAATAATGCGTATTTCCTTTACACAACAATCTTCTGGGTTCTGTATCCAAAGAGAGCAACATTTGTCCGTCAAAGTCACTATTATCAAAATTAATTTTAATTTTAAATAGATAACAATCAGGTGGAGTTATTGGCCCGGCAGCTTTCAAATTAACCGTTTTTATAGAAAACATCAGTTCTGCCATAATTAAAGATGAAAAGTTAACACTAACATTTTGCTCCATTAAAAACTTCGTGGATGAAAACTGCAAATATTTGTGCGTTATATTTACACAAACCTCTTCTATTTCCTTATCAAATATATAACTTTCGTTAAAACCAAATATGATCCCTTTTTTGTAATTATGCAGACACAGGCTTACTGGTGCTCTTGTATTATCCTCTGAAATATAAGAGTACGATCCAATGGCGTTGCCTAAATTATAATAACCGTCCAAAGCATAATCTATGCTTTTATAAAATTCATCTTGTTTATAAAGAGCCAAGGGTCCTGCAGCTGGTGGATATGCTGGAACCTTAAACAAAGAAAGTTTGTTTTCATAATGATTATTACCTATAGAACAACTAAAGGGTCGGGGAACAAGAGGGCAATATAACACCGTTTCTCCAAATTTTGCAGGAAGCCAGAAAAACGTTTGTATTTTGTGAGATTGCCGAAAAACATATATTGGATATATCTGATCGATAATCTTCACACTTGAACGTTGTTCTTTCAAATTTCGTGCCAATCCGTCAAACAGTTTTCGATTTATAAGAGACCAAAATTAAGCAAGGGCCTAACCCAAGGGGGTACATGCGAACAATAGGGCCTAACCCCGAGCAGCAAGCATTCACTCGGCATAGTGCCACCTGGTCTGCGGTGCAATCCTATGAATAAATACTAGCAAATACAATAATCATTTTTCAATGAATATATTAGCTATGTTGTGAACAGTTTATTATTTATTGTCTAGTACATTTTTCTGAACCTTATCTATTATATTGAGTGATCCTTTATTTTCGTTATATTGTTATTGATTTTGCTATCGTTTATTGTTATTGCTATTGAAAATGATGGTGATTTTTGTGATTAAGGTTCATATATTAGGTAAACAATGAATTTGCGCTATTTATATATTGATAAAAATAATCGAATTGGACAGGAGGATTTTTCCCACGTACGAGTTATCCTTTTGCCGTCACGTACTCCAAGCCCTGACGCCGCATCTCGCGACGCTCGGTTTGCTTCCGCGGCATATTCCACCAATTTCTCTCCTAGAAAAAATATCAAAATGGCCGCGAGACTTTACTCAACAAATGCCCGTTTGAAATTTTTCAAAATTCTATCACTAAAAAAAATAAGAAACAAGAAGCCAAACAATGTTTACTTACCTTGCTCTCCTTTTCAATCAACATCTGCAACATATGTGACCGTCCGCGAAGAAAGGAGCCTATTGCTGAAAAAATTGATTTTCATTTTTATACGCATCCCCACTACTCAAATACTGGCTTGCGGGCTCTGCTACGATCGCCCGTCCTGTAAAATTCAGCTTTGACGCAGTAGGTCCCTTTCTTCGCAGACGGTCACATATGATGTCAAATCGACAATATCGACCGCGATTAGTTTCCCCAAAGCCTTTGATACAACCTAGTCACGCTAAATGGCATCACATATCCATAAAGTGGCAATAAACCTAGACGAACCGGATAAAAAAATCGTTTTTACATAAGGCGCAATGTGGGGTTAGGTCCTTTTGTTCGCTCGGTACCCGTTAGGTTAGGACCTTGACTGACTTTAATGAATTTCTGAAAAATGAAAAAAAATTTATAATTTTTTTTGGTCTACGCCCTCGAAACGGCGTATGGTTGAGGAGTCCAAAAATGCCGAAGATTGGTGTTAGACAGCTCCCTGTAACGACGATAGTTCACCAGTACGGTCAAGTGAAGCGTGGAGCGCAGATGGGGCTGGGAGTCTTTCCAGCGAGTTTTTACGTGGCAAGCATAGGAAAGATTAGTGAAAAATTAATTTGATCGACATTTTTCGTAATGACAATCGGTTTTCTGTGTTACTAATCAAAATTTGGAAATTTAAAAATATTATCAATTTAAATTTTGGCACTAAAATAACTTAAATGGGTGGAGCGCGGTGTATTGTCCCTGGATGTAAGTCAGGTTATGACAGCTGCTCCGAGAAATTTTATTTCTCTTGCGTGCCAAAAAGGAAAGAAAATCTAAAAGCCTGGCAAAAAGGAATCTCAAAGGAAAATTTTGTAGTAAAACCCGGACACGGCGTGTGCGAGAAACATTTTTTTAAAGGAGATATTTTATGGGAGCGGAAACGTTTGCAGAGGATCAAGTCACTGTTCTGGTAGTGGCAAGTATGAATATAAAATATTTATATTTACAGTGACTGATTGTTGTTTAATTTTATGGTAATAATATTATTGTCGTTTATATAATAATTGAAAATTAACCTTTAATTATTTTTGGACTATTTGTGAGATATAAAATGTAAGGGGTACCGCACGACAGTGACAGTACCGGTCGCACCGGTTTATATATATATATATATATATATATATATACATATACAGGGTGTTTTTTTTAACTTGAGACAACGAAATATCTCAAAAAATACACATCCTACGGAAAAAATGTTTGGGATAAAAACTTATTTTCGAGGGGGAAAAAAGATTTGTTCAAATTTACCCCACCCCACCACCACAGGAGGCAGGGGTGGGGGTAACTTTGTAATTTCAAATGGCAACCCCAATTTTTTATCACAGATTCAGATTCTCCTTTACAAAATACGTAACTTTTATTCGGAAATTTTGTTTCGATTCGCGATACTTTTAGCTCTACCCAGGAATAACGACGCGGACGTAGTAGTTGTCTATTCCCTTCGGGGTGCTTAATTTCGGTGAGTCCCCTTGCTTCTCACCATCCATCGGGGTGCTTGATTTCGGTGAGTCCCCTTGCCTCTCACCACAGGGATGCTTGATTTCGATTAATTATTTTACAATAAGTGCTCAAAATGGTGTCCTCGCACTTCGATGCACTTGTTAATCAGAGCTTTGAAAGATTCCACACAACTGCGAATTGTGTCTCGTGATATTTGTGCACAAGCAGACCTGATTCGCTCGATCATGTTATCACGAGTTGTGGGCACTTCTTGATACACGCGATTCTTTAGATAACTTCACAAATAGAAATCTGGCAGGCCAATTTACTGGACCTCCTCTACCGATCCATCGTCCATTGAATTCGCGACTGAGTACTTCACTCGCGATTGCCGCATAATGGGCTGGACAACCGTCATGTTGAAACCACATGTTGTGTCACACTTCCAAGCTTAGGTCTTCCAGCAATATTGGAAGTTGATTTTCTGAAAAGTCACGATATTTTTCACCGTTCGAATTGTCATCAATAAAATACGGACCGATAAGTTGATCTCCAATTATTCCACACCAAACGTTCACGGACCATGGACGCTGGTTTGTGAAAGACGACTCGTCTGTGAAGAGTACTAGAAAAAAGAAATTCGGGTTTCCTTCTATCTGCTGAACCGCCCATTGGCAAAATGTCACTCGGTTCTGAAAATCATTTCCATGAAGTTCTTGATGCAGTGAAATATGATACGGATGATAATTATTACGTTTTAATACCTTTCAAACACTGGATAGAGACATTCCGGAATCGCGGCTTAGTTGTCGAGTACTAACATGAGGGTCATGAGTGACTGCAGGTAAAATTGCAATTTCATTATCAACTCCAGTAACTGTTACTTGACGCTTCCTTTTTTTCGGTTGTACACTTCCTTCAGTGATGAAGTTTCGGACAACCCGGTAAAAAGAAGCGCGTGAAGGAACACTTTTTGGAAAGCGTTGAGCATAAAGCGTGAGAGCATCATTGATATTCCTGCCACTTTCTCCATAAACGAGAATCATTTCAATCTTCTGTTGCTGAGATAGAATTTCCATTGTAAAAGTAATGAAGTAAGGTAATGAGGAAATACAACGAAACCCAAACCAACTCAAACGAACGTGACCAACAACAGTAACCCAAACGGAAGCAACCAACACACCCAAATCAAATGAACACAATCAACCTTCCTAATGAATAAACGTTAAGCACGGACAGACGCGGTTATCGCTCGGCCGAAATGACTTCGAGGATTGTAGACAGTGGAGACTCGATGATATGTAATGTCAACATCCAAAATCGACTGTCGTCAACCAACTGCATTCGGGAATGGTTTTCGGCAGTTTTATCACTTTTACTGTCCCGTTGCCAAAAGTTCAAGCACCTCGATGGATGGTGAGAGGCAAGGGGACTCATCGAAATTAAGCACCCCGAAGGGAATAGACAACTACTACGTCCGCGTCGTTATTCCTGAGTAGAGCTAAAAGTAGTGTCAACAATTTCGTTTTTCGCAATTGCAGCGCCATCTATCGCGAATCGAAACAAATTTTCCGAATAAAACTTACGTATTTCGTAAAGAAGAATCTGAATCTGTGATAAAAAATTGGGGTTGCCATTTGAAATTACAAAGTTACCCCCACCCCTGCCTCCTGTGGGGGTGGGGGTGGGGTAAATTTTACCAAATCTTCTTTCCCCTCGAAAATAAAAAGTTTTTATTCCAGACATTTTTTCCGTAGGATGCGTATTTTTTGAGATATTTCGTTGTCTCAAGTTAAAAAAAACACCCTGTATATATATATATTTTTTTTTTAAATAACCACCGCAGGGTACCACTAAGAGCAACTGCCATCTAAAAAGAAAATGTCAATAGCCCCCAGTAGAACCGCGGTAAAATACACCTATGGCTACGTCTCACATCCGTGAGATGGGTGGTCACAGGGCACGGCGAAATCACAACGACAGGTCGGAGAAACCCTCGTGTGTCTGGAGGACACGAAACGACCCAAGAATGACAGCTTTCTGCATCCATCTCGCAAGTGCTTTGGCATATTTTTAGCACGCGGGTATGGGTTTAAGGTTACGAACCAGTGACAGATTCGCAGCTCCGAGAGCAACTATCACAAGGACAATCACTTGCACCGAACATTTTGGGTACAGTCGCTGCAGCTTTCTTTCAAGGTCTTGATACCTCTCCTCTTTTTCTTTCTCCTTTGCAGTGATGTTGTATTCGGACGGAGCCGAGAATTCGATCATGAATATAGTTCGTTTCTGGAAGTCTTGGAGAACAATGTCAGGCCTCGAGTGCGCAACGGTGACTGTTGCCCGAAACTCGTAGTTCCAGAAAATTTGGCACTTCTCGCTTCGGACAATTGACTCTATCTCCCTTGGAGCGTTCGTCAGAGCAGGGTCGCGACCAACGCCGTAAGAGTGACAAAGGTGGCAATGAAGCACTCTTAGGGCCGCATTATGTCTATAGATATACCTTGTTCCTGCGTGGGTTGGAAACCCCGATAGTATGTGTTCTAGGTACTCAACGTGTGCATGACAGGCTCTGCACCTATCACTGGGAACTTCTTGACATAAAATGCGGTCCCGGTATGCTAAGGTGGAAATTACACCGCCCCGGCATGCGAAAATAAAACCCTCTGTACCTGAATTAAGTTCTGATGGTTTGAGGAAAGCAAAAGTTTCCTCCTTCGACAAGGACTGTTTTTCTACATTTCTGTGAAAGTTTCTGTGGATTTTCTTGTCGAGTAGCTGTTGCTGGAATTTCCCAACCTCTCCTTTCTTTACTTCGGCTTTTAAAAGTGAAGCATCTAGATGGAGTAATGCACTTTACCCACGTCTGATCTTAAAATTCAGGCCAAGGGTCTCGGCCGCTTGATCCGCAGCTTTGTAAAGGAACGCTCCTGCGCCAATCATCTCGTGGTTCCTGACCATCCTTAGGAGAGGATCTCTGCTATTCGCAACGATGTAAGCTGTACTTAGAACCATTCGGTTATGAAGACACTAGAGATTCAGAAGTCCGCGTGCGCCTTGACGGCGTGAAATGTATAATCGCGAAACTGAGTAATTGATATGCAAGCTTTTATGCATATGTATGATCTTACTTGTGGTGACATCAAGGGCCTTAAGCTCATTCTTCGTCCATTGAACCACCCCAAACGAGTAGAGTAGAATCAGGACAGCAAGCATGTTAGTCGCAGATACCTTATTCAATGCCGACAGATTGGAAGACCATATCCGTCGAAGAAGATGCTTGTATCTGCTTTGGAGAGACTCCTTCACTGGTGTTACGTACTGAATGCGGCTTTGAGGCACGCCCAGGTATGTATAGGTCTCTCCAGTGTTAAGATGTCTAATAACACTTATATCCACAAGCTCAGGGTCCTTGGGAACGCCAGTTATCTTTCCTTTCTTCAAATGAATTTTGGCACACTTGTCAAAACCAAAGTCCATCCCAATCTCTCCTGTGTAGTTCTTGACGATATTTATAGCAGTTTGAAGTTTGCTTTTATCAGCGGCATAGATCTTCAGGTTATCAATATAAAATACATGAGTGATCTTATGCTCACGCTGATTAGTGTCGCCACAGAGGTATCCAGGAGAATTTCGTGGTGCGAGAGATAGAGGCAGAAGTGTGATGCAAAAAAGCAAAGGGCTCATGGTACCACCTTGAAAGACGCCCCTCTGGAAACTGACGATGTTCGTTGTCAGACGATAATTTCTAGATGAGATAGTACATCTAGTTTTCCAAAGAGGCATCAATCTCTCTATGCATCTCACTATGTGTGTATGTACCTTCAAGCTTTCCAACAGACAGATGGTAAGTCTATGAGAGGTTGAATCGAAAGCTTTCCGGAAGTTAATCCAGGCCACTGACAGGACGCGCTGATGGGCTGCAGCGTCTTTACAGACACACTTGTCAATTATCAGGTTCTCTCAAAAGCCTGCTACACCTTTTTTCGAGCCATGTTATTCGTACATCTCTCGTCATACAGGCTCAATTCTTCGCTTTAATAAAGAAAAATAAATGATGAAATGGTGTAAATATTTGAAAATAAATGCGATTGAAGAAATTAGAAAGGGCGGGAAATTGAAAAAATAATTATAATAATTTGTAAGAATGAATATTTTTTAATGTTGTTAGTTTCGTTATTATATTTCAACTTTATTGTTTGTTTGTAACAAAAAAAGCTGCGCGCGCGGCTCGCAAGTATGAGCGCGACCTACGTCTGTTGGATCTCACGCTTCGCGCTCGGATATCTATTTGAACTTGGAATGCTTGGATGAAACTTTATCAAAAACATCTCTTTTAGATCCCAGTATTTATATGCGTCTTCATATTCTGAATTTTCTACGTAATTCTACAAGATTTCTTTTAGATTTTTTACGTATCTCGCGTCTTTCGGCCTAATATTGGAATTTTTCATTTTTGATATCAATTTCGGTAAATAAATTAAAAACGAGGAATTCTGTCAAAAAATGGTTCAAAGAAATGCTGTAGGAATTTTTGTGGAATTTTTGTAGAAACATTTGTTCTTACATTTTTCATTTCGTAGCTTGTATCGTTTGCCAAACATTTAATTTTTTTTATTTTTAATGTTATTTTATTACGATTAGAACAAAAACTACGCATCCCATGAAAAAATGATGAATATCAGCTTGTGTCGCTTATCCAAAAACTTAATTTTTTATTAATAATGCAATTGTTTACTATCAAAACAAAAATTGCGCGTCCTATCAAAAAGTGATGTAGAAAAAATGTGTAGATGTGTTTTAGGTGCACGATTTTTTTTTACTAATTCATTTTCGTAGCTTGTGCCGTTTTTCCAAAACTATATTTTTTTTATTTTTATTATTGTTTTTTAATAATAAAACAAGACTACGCATCCTATTGTCACGTCCTGTGGCGTATGATCACTATATTATTTGTACAGTGTAACTTCTATAATTCGAAACGCCGATAATTCGAATTTTCGATAATGCGAAGTTTTTTGTTGGTCCCCGCCAGTGGTATGCCATGACCCGTTGCGTAGTCAGAGAAAATTGTAACATGGTTTGTCCACAGCGGTGGAGTGGCGAACTAGTGTCGCTTCGATCGTCACTCGGTTTTCTGACATTAGTTTAAAAGGCTTTCCCATAGAAATGTATTCGTAGGTACCGTGTAATATTTATTTATTTTAAGTTTTGTAAATAAACTGTAAATAAAAATGGGCGGTAGTTACTGCATAATACCTAAGTGTACCAATGGGTATAAGTCAAAGGAACCGAAGAAAACAAACGAGGAGAAGATCCATTTCTTTTCGGTACCGCAAAATTATGTAGAACAGTGGCAACGTGCAATTCTACTTAAGTAGTTCAGTTCTTAAGGTTAAAATTTGTAAACACAATAATATAACCTCGACTCAAGCTTCATAGGTTTGTCTTAAGTTTTTAGATTTTCGGTGAATGCAGGCAATAAAGGAACATCGAAGTAAAAATTTATTTATTCTTCAATACCTATATAAGCATAGTTTTAATTTCCAAGACAATAAAAACAACAAAATTTTATAAAAAATAGCAAAGAAAAACTGTCGAGATTTTTAAATTCACAGGTGGTTTATATTGTGCCATTGTTGATTTATCTCTTTCAATCCTATTAATTTTACAATTTCAATATATTTTACAATTTCAAAAAAGTACAAACAGAATTTTATGAACAATAAAAAAAACTGTCCGGATTTTCAAACTTATAGTGTATTGTACCATCTTTTATTTGCCTCTTTCGATCTTGCTGATTTATAAATTTCAACATATTGCAAAATGAAAAACAAGTATTGTTGCCAATATAACTCCGATCTTTTATTTAAATAATAATAATGATCATATTCATTAATTTTTAGACACTACGCTACAAGGTACCAAGATTAAAAAAAGGTGTTGTTCAAACTCAATTTCCAAACTGCCCGAGTTATTTATCGAAGCCTATCAAAAAAGCTCGTCGCACACTAGAGCGAAACTTGACGCCAAAGACATCAATTTTAGGAAAACGCAAAGTGTCAGATTCCCTCAAAACCAGGGATCCGTCCAAAACTATCGCTTCGTTACGTTACGTTATCTAAAAAGTACCGAATCTTTTGTTTACATTTCGTTACGTTGTGACAGATTGGAACAAGATTAAAAACAAAATTGTTATAACTTGATATTTTACCTGTCTGCCTTTTAATATTTACATCAGGTGCACAATGATTTGAATAAACTATTTTTTTCAAAATACGCGTGATTAAAAAATTTCGTTAAAATGTCGGTATTTTGAATAACGTAACCTACGCCGAGTGAATATAGTTACGTTTTGGCAGTATGGAAACAGAACGAAAATCACGAAATTATTTTGTTTCGTTTCGGTCGGATCCCTGCTCGAAACAGATAATGTTCATATTGGAAATTTGCAATATCCAACGAAAATGAAGCGATCTCGTAATTCTTGCCCGAAATCTTTAGACTCTTCAGGATCGTTCGACTCTAAGAATATTTATGCAAACGTAAAGTTTCAGACTCTTCAGAAGCAATTGGAGATGAGAATACGAAAAATATTAAAAAACCAAAAGTCTCTATTATTGATGAGAATTATGATATTTTTTCGAATAGCATCCCGAGTAATTCTCTATTTGAAAACATATATAATAATCAAAACAGTGTTTCTTATCCGATGAGTTGGTTGCGAAATAATATCCAAACTTGTGACCTTCGAGTTGTAACATTTTGTCAGATAATTTGTAAAAGAGAGAATGGTATTACAAAGACTGTTTGCAATAAAAAAGTAATAATTGATAATGAATTACGAATAAGCATTTTTTTATTAGATGAACCAATAGATAAAAGTGAATTTGGAATATCGGATGACCCGCTAGGATCTATTGAACAGATTGAGAAAATTGATACCACTTTGGATGAATTAAAATTTTGTCCTGGATTTGCATTGAGATGTGAAGCAGAACACGTGGAAACGTCATTCACTTATCTAGATAGAGATAAAGTTTTGCGACATATCAAGTTCCCTCCTTACATACCTAAAGATTCTCTAAAAACCAGATGTGATCATTGCAGAATTGCAAAAAGATATCTAGACAAAAAAATTGTTCGTCTTCAAGGGAAGGATGTAAATATAAAAATATTTGCATTAAAATATGAAGATAAAATTAATGAGAAGACGAAAAATTTGAAGAAGGTTCAACAGAAATTAAAAGCAGCCACTATGGCGAAAAATAGGGCCATCAGTAAAGTGAATTTGCTCAAAAATTCGCTTAAAAAATGTAAAAAGATTGCTGATATATCTAACGAGTCTTTGGCTGAAAAACTGAGTTCTTGCAAATTAAGAGATAACGAGAAATTAGCAATAAAAGAAATTCTCTCTGCAGCAAATAAAAAGATTTCCCAGAATAGGAGATACTCGGAAAAGTGGATCGTATTAAGTAAGCTTCTTCATATGCGTTCACCAGTAACTTTCAACTTCATCAGAGATAATGGGATTTTGCCGTTGCCGTCTGTCAGAACGATTCGTCGGTAAATATTTCAAATCTTCTTCTATGCCTTAGAATTTGTATTTTTATTCTGATGGTATTCAGGGATTTTTTATTGCAGATATTTAGCTTTAATTGACACACCGTGTGGATGCGATCCGAACTTCTTTGCACTGCTCAAAGAATTTTTTTCGAAAAATCCCAAAATCTGGCGTCACGGATTGATTCTTTTAGACGAAATGGGAGTTAGAAAAAGAATACAATTTAATCCAAAAATGATGGCTTTTGAGGGACTACATGACTTTGGCGATGGCACTAAACGAACCATAGATGTCCAAGCAGACCATGCACTAGTTATCCTATTTCAGCCGTTAATGGCTTCATATACTCAGCCAATTGCTGTTTTTACATCTCAGGGTACTACTCCTGGAATTAAGTTGGCAGAACTTATCGTTGAAGCTATTTTATTACTTGAAAAAGCTGGTGCTAATGTGCATGGTGTTGTGTCCGATGGTGCCACAACAAACCGAAAATTTTGGTCAGAAATGGGTGTTTCCGGAAAACTCTCAGAATTAAAATGCTACTTTGAACATCCGACCGTCAGAAACCGGAAAATGTTTGTCTTCGCTGATACGCCACATTTAATAAAATATATAAGGAATAGGATGTATGGGAAAAATGGAACTGTTAAATTAAAGGTGAATAAATGGTAATTTGATGTTTAAACTTAAATAATTTAAAAATACAAAATATTATCATTACTAACTTCGTATAATAATAAACATATAATTAAGAAAATTCAAATTGAATAATTTTAATACAGAATTAGGTCCATCCTGATGAAGATCCTGTTTTATGGAAACATTTTGAAATATTATTGGACGTGGATGAAAGAAGTTTAACCACTCGAAAGTGTCCTAATCTTCAACACGTTTATAAATTGGAAAGCTATGTTAAAATGCGAGTTATTCTTGCTCTTCAGGTTTGTTGATAAGGGAGATAATTAATAAGAAATTTATAATTAGTTGACGATTTTCTGAAATTAACTTGCATATCCCTAATTTCGTTTAGATTCTCAGTCACTCAACGGCCAAAGGTTTGCGGCACTATCAGAATATTATTCCTGAATTAAAAAACTGTGGATCCACTGCTGAGTTATGTGATAGATTTGATCGCGTTTTTGATTCACTAAACAGAACTTTAGCAGAAGAAGGAATACGACTTGATAGTGCAGATCTGAAGGTACGCAAAATCTGTATATATTTTTTAAAGTTTCGGGGTATAAGAATTTGTCACAACTTAAAAAAAAAATACTTTTTTTGCTAGGAAATGCAGCTTTTTTGGAATGGTTGGATGCATGGGAAAAGAGAGTCTTAGGAGGGGAACTGAAAAAAGAAGATTTTTTAACAGAGATTACGGCTCACGGCTTACGAGTTACTTTGCATTCTGCTATAGGGTTATCTAATTATTTATTAAAGAATGCAAATTTGATTACGTGCTGACAGGAAAAATGAATCAAGATTCATTGGAGGTTCGCACATTTTTTGACAGGGTTCTTCACAATCATATCTGTTACAGATCAGCTGGGGTAACTTTGAATAAAGCTTTATTGTGTCAGTCTCGCCGGTCTCATTCGTCTCATCAGTATATTGTATATACGACTATTCGTCTGCTTTGTGAAATTATTTATACATAAAAAGATTGTACAAAAATTAGACGTGTTGACAAGATTTACCATAGCAAGAAAAATTGATTTGAGAATATATAATTTTTATACAATCATTTTATGCAAAAATTATGTGCTCATTTTTACATAAGTAGTATTTTGACTTTTTTTCTGTGCAATATTTGTCTTACTCGTACTTTTAGTAATATAAAGAGTTATAGCAGTAGTGTTAGTGGTAGTAGTATTAGTAGTATCAGTAGTATTTATTCTAATGTTAAGTATTACTGGCAATTGCCAGTAATACTTTAGTTATTGTTTATAGATCTTTTCGGGGCAACAAATTGTTATTCAAAATTGATTTTATTTTATAACATTTTTTGTTTTGTCCTACACGGAGAAAAAAATATGGCTATAATAGTAAGAACACTAGTCATGCTTTTGTCGCAGGTTCCATTCAATACTTTTGAAGCCGTTATCCCTCGCGAAAATAGCGCGAACTTCACCTTGCTATATTTGTAAAGAAGTCACTCTATCAGAGTATGAGTACTCTTACAAAAGAGATATTAGGCCACGCCTACTTACGAGCCTAGCTACACAGCAAGCACCGGTAGGCGTGGCCTAACATCGCTTTTGTAAGAGTACTCATACTCTGATAGAGTGAGTTCTTTACAAATATAGCAAGGCAAAGTTTCTTTATGGTATGAGCCATCTAATGCTAAAATTGTCTAACCTGATGCGAATACTGCTAGAAATTCATACCAATTTCACACATGAAGTTCCGTGCTGTAATATTAAGAGTTCAACCTACTAAAACAGTGCGATTTTTTTTCTCTATGTATAATATAGAGATTTTTTGGAGTTGTTCGATTTGCTGGTGGAACAAACGATCACCCTGCTACCCCTACCTTTAAGCAAATATATAAAATCCTGTCTTTTTACAGCATCCTAAAGCCTCCTATAAAGGGAAACTGTTCGCCGATCGATGATAAGCCAATTGAACGTCTGACATCCCTATCTCACCTGAAAGAAATGTACAAATCGACCAAAAGAAATTTACTCCAAGAAATTAAAGATAAACTGAAGACCGTTATTAAGTCTGAAGATCCTGACTTTAGAGACTTCGTTAATATCTCTGAAGATTCTGAAGAATCTGAAGATAGCAATGCAGTCGATGCTACAGATCCACTTGTGGACCGCATTAACTAGTATGCGACAGGGACTATTTGCCGATACATGCTAGAACATACGAAATGCGAAAACTGCAAAAAAGCATTCACTGCGTCTTCTGAACTAAATTTAGCTTCAAACGATCAAGAAAAAACTGTCGCTCATCCAAATTCTGTGATCTTCAAAATTGTTAAAATTGTGGAAGACGCGTTTCAAAAATATTCTAAGCAATGTCTTTGACTTAATTATCGATGATTTGCACCAGAATGCACTTTTAACATTTCCTTGTACCCAGCATGCAAATGACGTATTAGCTCTCATAATAAAGCAATACCTCCATGTTCGAATGAGAGAGTTTATCAAACGTAAAATGTCAGAAGTACCAAAGGATAATTTTGCGAAGAAAAAAGTCGCAAATTTTTGTGAGACATAGTGTCACTTGCGCAATGATATTCGTTTGCAATTATTACTGTAAATTTGTAATTATTACAGCATGTGTTTATTTATTATTTTATTATTTCTTATACAATTTAACCTATCTTTCTTTATTTCTAATAAACCATAACAAATAATAATTCCTACAAAATCTATGGAGTACAAACTTGTTATTTATTTTATATGCTTAGTACAAAAAAGAATAGATAATTCAGATTACCTTTTCACGGTGCTTAAATATGGAGTTAAACAAATTATTTGGAAACAATAACAACTCCTATCAGCTTCGTTTCTTGCTCCCAAGTTTTGCTATTTTCAAAATTAATTTTTCTGGAAAAAAATCTAGTGAAATTTATAAGAAATACTTTTGCGCAAACTAAGTCAACTACTTTCTCATTTTTTTTTTCAGAAAATTAATTTGGAACATCAAAAAATGTTATGACAAGAAATGAAGTCGATAGGAGTTAGAATGATTTAGAAAATCATTTTTGAATTTCGAAATTTTGCTCCCTGAAAAGGTAATTATATTCAGTATCAAATAACAAATATATTACCTGACAAACTCACGGAGGTTACTAGGATAGTGCTGGTCTAAAGAAATAAAAATTTTAGATTTTAAACTAGTTTTGAAAAACTTCGAAAACAGTTAAAACTTTATAAAAAAATTAATAATCTACTGCGCTTTGCATTGATTGCAATTCAAATGTATCGAGTGACGATCGCAGCGCCACTGCTTGCTGTTCCCGCCGCAGGCACGGAATTTTACAATGGCGAGACATACCCCTGGTCCCTGCCAAGACTCCTTTTCTTTCAATGTTAAAAATATTCTATAATTCGAATTTTGATAATCCGAAGTTTCCGTTAATTCGAATAAAATTTGACGTCCCGAGAGAGTTTATAGTTTCGATAATTTGAAGTGCAAGAGCTTTCATTTGCGAAACTCAAAGAAGATGTATACCTGAGTGTATAGACTATAGTCTATACATACATAGGTATACATATAGGTACACATGTATGTATACCTGAGTTCTGGACGCTTCTGGCAAAATCCGGCAACAATGAGCAGATACAGAGAATGTCTAATTGTTATGATGAAAATGACTAAGTGCAATAACTTTTTTCCATCTGAATTCCAAGGTTGACAATTTTGCGCACAATATGGAGAGGAAGAATTATAAAACGTTACATTTAAGTGACAAAATAAAAATGATTTGTGATTTTGAGAACGGTGTGAAGAAAAAGAAAGACATTGCGACAACCTTTGGCATAGAAGCGAACACTTTAAAAACTGTTGTTAAAAACGAAGAGAAAATTTTCTTTGCTTACGACGACTCTACGTTTCAACCAGATATAAAATGAATGAAGCTCAAATCATTTCCGGACGGAGAAAAAGCCATGGTTGAATGGTTGAAAAGTCCTCAAGACAAAAATATTCGAATTTCCGGTATTTTATTTATTTTACGAATAATATGAGTTTATAATAATAATATATTATAGTTATTCTTCATGAATAAAATTAATTTGGTCACACGGTCATATAAAATGCAATGGATTCAGATGTTAAAGAATCATACTTTATTTGTCATAACCGACGTACGTTTCGACCTAATTGCAGGTCTTCTTCAAAGGTAATTATCACCTAAGTCAAAAATTAATATAATTGTCAATTCTATTTGAATATAAATTTTTTTGTTAAAAAGTTAAAAAGTTAGTTTAAAAACACTATTCGTTTATTTACCTGTAGTTATGTTGATAGGTCCTTAACACATTTCAATTTTGTTGTATATATTATATTATTTTTGTAGTAAAATTCTCTTAAAAACTTAGTCTTCATTTGAATAAAACATGATCTGTCCTTTTATTAAAATATTTCGTCGAGATTGAAATTGAATCCTCAAAAATTAAAAGAGGCTTCAATATTAAGTAGTGATTACATTTTAGAATAAGTGGAGTGTTGTGTTTCGTACAGACAACCATATATACTATCAATGTATTCAAGATCAAGCTAGTTTACATTCAGTGATTAAGAAGGCTGATATTAAATTAGTCTCCCAAATGAAAGTGCGCCAATTTTTCAAAAACTTTTTTTTTTTTAATTTAATTTATATAATGCTTTGATAAATTTTGTTAATATTTAATATTTCTGTTTTTAAATTAATTGATGTTTTAATATATTTATTAATGAAAATGGACTCAATAATTCTTCTTTTATCGGTATTGTTTTCTCGTGCTAAAATTTTGATATTGTCCAGTTGGAAATCAAAATAATGATTTAGTTCCCATGCATGTTGTGATAAACCAGTATTTTGATTTCCCAGTTCACAATCCCTTTTATGTTCGTATATCCGAGTTTTTAATCTCCTGCCTGTTTCTCCAATATAAATTTTGTTGCAGCA
Source organism: Andricus quercusramuli (assembly GCA_932178445.1). Taxonomy (NCBI): domain Eukaryota; kingdom Metazoa; phylum Arthropoda; class Insecta; order Hymenoptera; family Cynipidae; genus Andricus; species Andricus quercusramuli. Next base: position 27,279 of record CAKNXH010057342.1, read on the forward strand.
TTTACAATTGATCAGATATACAACTCCAGATAAATTTAATAAGGTCTGTTTTTTTAAAGGTTTCATTCCATTTTTTATATTTTGAGGAACTATTATATATTTCAAATATTCTTTCCTTAATTATGTTATTTATTAATTGAAGTGGGTAATTATTTTGTATTAAGTTTTTTTTAAATTGATTTAAATTTTCTTTTCGGAATTCAATATCGCTTAATTTCACACATCTATCCACTAGTCCTTTAATTAAACCATTTTTTATACCAATTTGTGATTAAGTTTCCTTCTGAAGTTTTCATGATTAATAAATCTAGGTATGTTATTGAATTGTTTGTTTCTTTTTCAATAGTAAATTCAATTGAATCTTCTAAGCTGTTGAAAATATTTATGAATTCATTTATTTCATTTATTTTATCTGATGGAATAATAGCCAGGATATCATCCACGTATCTTTTATAAAGAATAGGAGTAAAACTTAAATGATCAAAGGCCTTTTTTTCAAGATCTTCCATCACTAAATTTGCTACAATAGGGGATAAAGGAGAACCCATTGGACAACCTGAAATTTGTTTGTAAAATTTATTGTTGAAAGAAAATATTGTATTATTCAACACTGTTCTAGTAGCGATTAGAAATTCGTTTTTCGTGATTTTTGTTAAGTTTTTGTTAATATTTAATTTTTCTTCAATGCAATCTAATGCAAGTTTCAATGGAATGCTGTCATACATTGATACTATGTCAAGTGAAACTATTGAATGTGTATTAGGAACTTTGATACTTTTTAGCTTTTCTTTTAAGTCCCAAGAATTTTTAAGAAACGCTTGAGTTTTTCCTGAAACTGGTTTTAAACAATTTGAAATATATTTGGCTAAATTATAAGTAGGAAAACCTACTGCAGAAACAATCAAACGCCATTTTAAATCAGGTTTGTGAACCTTTGGGAGAGCATATGCTTTAGAAACTACACTATTATGTGATTTTAGTCTATATGACATATTTTCAATTATCAATCTTTTATTTTCCCATCTAATAGCAATATCATTGCATTTTTGTTCAAAAGTTGGAACCATACTAGTTTTTATATTTTTATAAAGAATGTCATTTTTTAATAAATTTTCAACAGTTTTTATATAATCGGTGCGATTTGCAGCTACAGTTATGTTGCCCTTATCGGCTTTTTAAACATCAAGTTTTTGTGTTTGGTTTGAAAATTTTGAATAGGCTCTAGAATTTTATTTTTGTTATCAAATTTATTTAAAAAATTATGGTTTGAAATTAATTGAGTTGTAGTGTTCCTGATATTGCTTCCTCATAGAGGAAGCTTTGTAATGGTAACATTTTTCAAAATTTTTAAATTCATTTATTTGAACCCTCCCTAATTTAAAAATGTCTAATACAATGTTCTAAGCAATTGTCCGGATGTGTGTATGTGGATGTGTGGATATGTGGATGTCACGCTTTTTTGTGAACACGATAACTAGAAAACGGTTGCAGATAAATTGATGAAATTTGAAGAGCTTATTTTCCTCAATAATATCTTGAAACTGACAGAAGGATTTCTAAAAATATGTATTGCTTTTGTTTCTAGCACTCAATAATATTTTAAAAATCGGTTTTTTATAGTAAAACTTTTTTCATTCGCATAATTCAAAGTTAATGCAATTATGTAAAAGATTCCTTGGTTCGGGACGAATCGATTGACCTATAATATTTAATATAATATATATATATATATATATATATATATATAATTTAATATTAATATTATTAATACATTTTATTGAAGAGTGAGGAAGTTATGGTAATTTATATATTTTGAAAATCGACTTTTTATAGTAAAGATTTTTTCATTGACATAATTTAAAGTTGATGCTAAAACAGAAAAGGTGTTGATTCGAGTCGAATCGATTGACCTATAATATTAATAAATATTATTGAAGAGTAAGGAAGCTATGGTAATGCATAATATTTGAGAATACGGTTTTTTATAGTAAAACTTTTTTCATTAGCATAATTCAAAGTTGATGCAAGAATGTGAAAGATTCCTTGGTTCGGGACGAATCGATTGACCTATAATATTAATACATTTTATTGAAGAGTAGGGAAGTTATGGTAATTTATCTATTTTGAAAATCGGTTTTTTATAGTAAAACTTTTTTCACTAGCATAATTCAGAGTTGATGCAAGAATATGGAAGATTCCTTGGTTCGAAACGAATCGATTGACCTAGAATAATAATGCTTTTGATCAAAGAGTAGGGAAGTTATGGTAATTTATATATTTTGAAAATCGGTTTTTTATAGTAAAACTTTTTTCATTAACGTAATTTAAAGTTGATGCAAAAACAGAAAAGGTGTGTTGATTCGAGTCGAATCGATTGACCTATAATATTAATAAATGTTATTGAAGAGTAAGGAAGCTATGGTAATGCATATTTAAAAATACGGTTTTTTATAGTAAAACTTTTTTCATTAGCATAATTCAAAGTTAATGCAATTATGCAAAAGATTCCTTGGTTCGGGACGAATCGATTGACCTATAATATTAATACATTTTATTGAAGAGTGAGGAAGTTATGGTAATTTATATATTTTGAAAATCGATTTTTTATAGTAAAACTTTTTTCATTGACATAATTTAAAGTTGATGCAAAAACAGAAAAGGTGTGTTGATTCGAGTCGAATCGATTGACCTATAATATTAATAAATATTATTGAAGAGTAAGGAAGCTATGGTAATACATAATATTTGAAAATACGGTTTTTTATAGTAAAACTTTTTTCATTAGCATAATTCAAAGTTGATGCAAGAATATAAAAGATTCCTTGGTTCGAAACGAATCGATTGACCTATAATTTTAATGCATTTTATCAAAGAGTAGGAAAGTTATGGTGATTTATATATTTTGAAGATCGTTATTTCATAGTAAAACTTTTTTCATTGACAAAATTCAAAGTTGATGCAAGAACAGAAAAGATGTGTTGATTCGAGACGAATCGATTGACCTATAATATTAATACATTTTATTGAAGAGTATGGAAATTGTGAAATTGTATAATATTTGATAACACGGTTTTTCATAGAAAAACTTTTTTCAGTAACATAATTCAAAATTGATGCAAGAACGGAAAAAATCTCTTGATTCGAGGCAAGTCGATTGATCTACAATAATAATAATACACTTTATTGAAGATTAGGGAAGTTCTGCTCATTTATAATATCTGAATCATCAGTTTCAAACAGAAAAACTTGTTTCATCTACATAATTTAAAGTTGATGCATGAATAGAAAAGACTTTTTGATCATAAATTTTCAAATAGAGTAATATTATGACAATTTTTGTGAAGAAATCATAAAGCTGGGAAAGGGATAGGGTGCGACAGAACTTTTCCTTTCCCTTTTCCAGCTCAAAAAATTATTATTTCGAACACAAGATTTTATTTGACTGATTTGTCTTTGTATTTAAATCATTTTTTGTATTATTTTGTAATTTTTCATTTTTAAGAGATCAAATTTTTCTATACATTTTTTTCTCTTGTCATATTTTAATTTATTCAGACTAAGTTCTTGTGTGTTGAAAAAAGTTAAAATTGAAATGTCTTTTACAATGTTGGATAATCTGTATTTTAAATGATTTGATAAGTGTCCTAAATCTTTGATATTTCTAACTAAGTTATTAATTTCATAATTTAAACATTTTTTTTGAAAATGTAATTTTGTTCTTTCAAATTTAGGTAATAACTTGTAATTTAAATTGTGCAAATTACATTTGCTAGTTTGATGTTGAATATGTTCTGGAATCAGGGCCTCTTCTACATCTAATTAGGAATGTGCGTTGTTCCTTTAGATTAACTAATGTTCTATTAGTGTGTATCCAATTTCCCATTAGTTTTCTTGGAGTGTCACAATACCTCATCAAGATGTATATGGTTGTCTGTAGGAAACACAACACTTCACTTATTCTAAAATGTAATCACTACTTAATATTGAACCCTCTTTGAATTTTTGAGGTTTCAATTTGAATCTCGACGAAATATTTTAATAAAAGGACAGATCATGTTTTATTTAAATGAAGACTAAGTTTTTAAGAGAATTTTACTACAAAAATAATATAATATATACAACAAAATTGAAATGTGTTAAGGATCTATCAACATCACTACAGGTAAATAAACGAATAGTGTTTTTAAACTAACTTTTTAACAAAAAAATTTATATTAAAATAGAATTGACAATTATATTAATTTTTGACTTAGGTGATAATTACCTTTGAAGAAGACCTGCAATTAGGTCGAAACGTACTTCGGTTATGACAAATAAAGTATGATTCTTTAACATCTGAATCCATTGCATTTTATATGACCGTATGACCAAATTAATTTTATTCATGAAGAATAACTATGCTATTTAAAAAACGGTCGAAGAAAAATTCACTGTAAGGAAATACTCCAATGCACTGAATATACATATACATATAAATAATAATATAAGTTTATAATAATAATAAAGAAAATGAGTTCTTTATTATTATTATAAACTTATATTATTATTATAAACTCATATTATTATTAATTTTTTATTTATTATTGTATTGTATTACTCTCCCTTTGACGGGTTTGAGGGCTCCGTTCCCTTTACATCTTTTACAATTTTACTTATCCTCTATGCCTTTTACTTATCTTAACCTATAATGGCTTTGCCTTCTGATTATTTACAAGTTCTTAACCATTATCTTACTAGCTAATAACTATTATCTAGGAAGTGCGCGAGACCTTTCAGAGCTTCCGTTTCCTCTTACCATTACTCTTCAAGCTTTTCAAAGACACGCAACACTAATTTTTCTTATCTATATTTCAATTTTGGTTTTCTCCTCCCCCATGCATTCTCTCTTCCCTTTTCTCTCCTAAGCTCTTCGACAACTTTTTCCCTTTGTCCACAACCGCTCCGTATTCACCTAACTTTATCTACCACGCTCTTTCCCCCTTCCTCTTCCCTGTACATCTCACAACACGTGCTCCCAAGATTCCCTTTGATAACCACATACCCTACACATTTTCATTTCTTCACTCATCCAATATTTACACGCATTCATACCTTCTCCCAATCTGAAACGTATCATCCTGGACCACCTGCACTTCTTTTTCAATTTCCCTAGATATTCTGGGACCCTTTTCATCTTGATGAATCTATACCATTTATTATATTTTGACTCCATAATCTTTTCCCACCTTTTCTCTTCCTGCTTCTTACTCATTTCCCACTCTCCTACCTGCCATTCCCTCCCCTCCTCATACATTATCCATTTTCTTCTCACTTTCCATCTCTCCTCCTCCCATATTGAATGTCCCGTGTTTCCTCTTCTCTCTCTATCTAATACTTTCTGCAGGCATGCTTGTGCAACTTTGCTACCCTTACCACACTCAAGTTTCTCTTCAAAATTCCATACCCTTTTTCTCTTCCGTATCACCGATTTCTCTCTCCCTGTTTCTTCTCTCAACATATAACCTGGGCAGTTCCAGCTCACTCCCATAACCCATCTCAGAAATCTGTCTTGCATGTTTTCTACATTTTTGTACTCCTTTCATCCCCAAATCTCCACTTCATAACACATCACAGACCATACCAGTGAATGAAACAGCCATACTCTCATCTTCCAGTCCCCTTTGAATCTTCTTTTTCCAATCCCCCACACTTGACCCATCACCATACTCGCACTTTCCATCCTTTTTTTTCACTTGCAGATCGTGTCCACCTCCAGCTTCGAACCAGAATCCTAAATAACAAAATTCCTCTACCATTTCCACCATTTCCCTATTTATCTTCTATCCATACTTTACTTCATTCTTTCTCTTCCTGCAACATATTATCTTTGTCTTCGTCACATTAATTGTCAAGTCTTTCTCTCTCACGTACTTTTCGATTCCTTTCATTAGCAAGTTCATTCCATTTTCATTCTCTGCCAAAAGCACCACATCATTCGCGTACGCCTGTTCACTAAATAATTGAGTATGAAAATGTTATCCACTGTCCCCATACACTTCCTGAATCCTGTTTGGTTGCGCGGAATACTTCCTTTCTCATCTACCTGCTGTTCTAATCTCTTCCTAAGCACCTCCGCGTAAATCTTATACGTTACTGGCATGAAAGTGATTCCTCTATAATCTTCCTCTTTTTGCCCCCCTCCTTTCTTTAATAAAGGAACTACCAAACCTGTTCTCCACTCCCTCGGCCATCCTTTCCCTCTCCATAATCTATTACATACTTCCCAAGTCTCCTCTCTAACCCTTCTTCCATCATGATAAAATTAATAGTCTGAACTCCGCAGTACTAACTACGTAGTTTGGAAATCTTGACTTTTCTGTACACCGCTAAAATGCAATGACTTCTCCCCTACAAATTTCTGAACGCAGCTCATAGAAAATCAGCTATGAAACAATAAAGAGGGTGGCACATTGACCAGTTCCTTGGACTCAAGATACTGCACCCCCGAGTCTACGCTTTCTAATCTAGACACCGGGATATCAATTGATTTTGATTGTTACGATTTATGTTGTGATGACAATGAAATCCGATATACATGTATAAACCCAGGATCAGAATTAGAACATCAGTCTATCTCCAAATTTCAAATCGGGTGGTAGTTCTCTCAAAAGTACAGTGGAAAGTGAGTCGATCTACAAAGTTCAAATCGGGCGGAAGCTCTGTCCTAGAGCACATTCTCAAGTTAAACCTTAAAATATTAAAAAAAGGGTTAGGTTGCAAAGCAGCTCTAAGCTGTACCTCGGCCCTTTAAGTGCCCTTCTATTAATATTTTCTGAATACTTTGTATAAGTTTTTGGCATCTTAATAAAGATCTATTATTATTATTTTTTAACTCTTATTGTCGGGTGAACTCGGTTTTTCATCATAGTCACGGACTTGAGTCAAGTGCCTGATGTATAAGGATGTTAGAAGTTAATATAATACGATGTCTGAAATTTTCAGCGCTGATGTTGTAGGTACAAAATTAGGAGCATGGTGTAGTTTAAAGTTTGTCTTCACCGCTGTTATCCTTACACAGCGGCCGTGAGTGTTGGAGGTGACAACAGTCGCCTCTGGATGCTTTCTTAGAGCTACCATGTATCACGCCATAGGCTCTTAGTCACTTGCTTCCTGATGGTTTAGGAAGTTTCTTACAATGCGACAGGTGTTTAATAAAACCGCCTTCTGAGCTGCCGCCAGTACCCTACTGACTCCTAAATGTTCAAGATGTTCAGTGCATCTTGCGTGCACATTGCCTGTAGCCGAAATCACAATAGGATGAATAGATGCATGTTTTACATTCCTCCATATTGCCTTTGCTTCATGCCTCATCTCGCTATACTTATAAATCTTGGTTGTATAGGTTGCCTGCAAATTTCGGTTGAGCGGACAAGCAATGTCGATGATGTAGACTCTTCCACCTTTTTTCTCTCGCATCACGATGTCAGGTCGATTGGCTCGGATGCAATGATCCGTCTGGATAGTCAAATCCCAATATAAAATGTAATCTTCATTTTCTAAAACGGGCATTAGAATGTATCTATAGAAAGGCATCCATTCTGTTAAGAGTCCTAGGCTTAGGGCAAGTTGTCGATGCATAATGCCTGCCACATCATTATGTCTGTGCGTATATTCTCTTTGAGCCATTACGCGACAACCATCAATAATGTGCTCGATGGATTCGTTGGTATCTCCACATAATCGGCACCGGTCAACCACGTCTTGATGTAACATGTGTTTGCGATAATTCCTGGTGCTGACAACCCTATCCTGAATCGCAATGATGAATCCTTCCGTTTCTGGATACAGGACTCCCTTTCTCAGCCGAATATTGGATGCCTCACTATCCACTTCATATTGATCTAACGTTTTGGGGTGTTCGCCGTATATGGCTTTTTGTCTCCATTGCGTTTCTAATTCCTCTATGGCTTCTGCCCTAATATTCAAGGCCTCCTCTGAGGAAAAATTCAAGGGTGTGTAGTCAAGATCCGCTTTACAGATGGTGTTGTAAAGCGTAACATCTCGCTTGCTGTTAAAATAGTCTCGCAACTGTATAACTTGTGACTCACACAGTTTTCTGATATCTACAATGACCCTGCCCCCTCTATGTCGTGGTAGAACTACCCTTTAAATCGCCGAATTACTGTGGTGCATTCGGTGTTTCGTCATTTCTACGCGGATGATTCTGTTTAATAGCTCGAGGTCGATGTTCGACCATGTGATGAGTCCAAAGGAGTACGTGAGGACAGGGATGGCATAGGTGTTGATTGCCCTGATCTTGTTTACCGAGCTAAGAGAACTCTTCACAACCAATCCGAGTCTTGCAGTGAAGGCAGTCGTTAGGCTTTTCTTAACTATCGTATGCTGAATACCCTTAGATTCGAGAATACCCAGGTATTTATATGACTCGCCCTCAGCCATTGCCTCGATGTCATTCCCGAAATCGTTCTCTATCTCTGCGGTCCCTAATTCTCCTCTGGTTAAATGCACTGTTCAGCATTTATCTAGTCCAAACTCCATGTGGATATCATTGGAAAACTGCTTTGTAACATCAATCACTTGCTGCAGTTTCTCGTCCGAACTAGCGTATAGCTTCAGGTCATCCATGTATAGAAGATGGGTCACTTGATGATCATCCTCGTTATCATTTACTCGGAACCCATGAAACATGCTATTTAGTGTTTTGCTCAGTGGGTTCAACGCTAAACAGAACCATAATGCACTGAAGGAGTCTCTTTGGAATATACCTGTCGTAATGCGTATTGATCTAGTTATCCTTGGTTGTCCATGATCAAAATACTTTATTCTTGTACCCCAAAGCATCATCGCATGACTTAGAAAGTCAATGACGCGAGAAGCTGGAAAAAAAATTGATTAGCAGTTCGAACTCGAAAGTTCATTGCCTCACTACCCGATTCGGGTAGTATTTCTAGGTGGATATTTACTACGAGTGTGGGCCCACCACACACACGACGGGCCAACAGCACGGAGTATTCCCGCACGGTCACCCATCCAAGTACTAACCACGCCCAACACTGCTTAATTTCAGTGATCTAACGAGAACTGGTGTTTTCAGCGTGGTATCACCGTTGGCAAGAGATAATAAAGAATTATTAAATCAAGGAATACGAAATAAAAAAATTATCATATCAAGAATTAAGCAATGGTAAAGAATTATTAAATCAAGAAATACGAAATCAAGAAGAATTATTAAATCAAGAAGAATTAACGAGTGAAATCTCTAAGACTAACATAAATATTACTAACGTTGAATCAACTCCAAGTGGAAGCACAAGTTCAAGTTTTAAAAACATAATTGTGAAAATAAAATGAATCTTATAATAGGAAAATCAAAAAATTGAAGAAAAATAAGAAAAAATCAAGACAATCATCAACGAAGACACATTATGATCTTGCCTACGAGCATCTATTTAAAGATTTTAAAGAAAGAATTTAATATCCAAAAGTGAGAATATTAAAGGAAATGAGTTTAATAATTACAAATATTTTAAATAAATTATATACCGATGAGCGAATAAATGAAATTAATAATTCAAATAAACAAGAATAATCAAAATGGAATGCTATGTTAACAAGAAGTAAACTAAAAAAACAGAATCCAGAAATACATGAAAATTATGAAGAAAATAAAAACATTGTAGAAAATTATCAGGAAGAAGAATAAAATAAAGAATTCAAAAATACTTTGGAAATGAAAAAGTGAGGTTGGCCACGTAAGGCTATACTCGACTCACATAAAATAATCCCTGCTCTTAAAAATAAAAAGAGTGGAAGCCTAAGAAACGACAAGGATAATTTCGAGTCAGAATATTTAGAAAATAAAAAGCGAGGTAGACCACGTAGAGTTACGCTCGAAAAACCAAAAGTAATCCCTACTTCTACAGTTAAGAAAAAAGATATAGGACTAAAAAATAAAACATAAAAAATCATGAAACAATGGAAGAATCAGATCACAATACTGAATATTTTGATTATTCAAAAGAAAGAGTTGAAACAAATAAAATAAGAAAATATAATAAAAAAGAAATTCAAGAATCCAGTGAAGATGAAGATAACAATTATTATTCAAGCACTAGTGCATCAGACAAAGAAGATGAAGAACAAAATGAACAAGAAAATGAAGAAGATGAAGAAGAAGGATATGGAGAAGAAAACAATGAAGATGCAGAAAATGATAATGAAGAAAATTTTGAAGAAGATAATTGAGCGTCTGGATTCCATAACGTCCTTAGCGCTCGGTCTCGCTCTCCCAGTACCCTGTAAGTTGCCGAAACGCGCATAAATTTCCGAAAATGACCAACTTGGGAAATTCACTGCAAAAAAATATGACGATGTGCGGTTCGACGAGCCGCACAACTTTTATTATGAAATTTTTTTTAATCAAATTGTTCGTTTTTCGCGAAAAATAAAAAAACAGAAATTTGTATTGTACTAAGGTTTTAAAAATGAATTTTCTTCCGATATTTTCAACAAAAAATTATTGCAAACCATTATCGTCAGGAATCGTTTCCTCAGACTTTGATAGAAAAAAAGTCTCCAGGGAAGTTCCGAGGGCGGAAAACTTCCTGTGGCAAAGTTGTTCCTTGATGTTTGAGGAGAACTTTGACAAAATTTGAGCCAAATCGTTTTCTTTGTTTAAAAGACACAGGAGATTTTATATTATTGCGCGCCCACTCGACTCTAGTCGACCGTCGCCCTTGTACCGACGACAGTGGTCTAGGATAGGAATTTACTGTTTATAATCGCCCACAGGTTGTATATTTTAACTGATTTCGAAGTTCTTTCTTTATAAATGCTCAGCATTACATTTTTAGAGAATTTTGATTTGCGATTTTTTAATTTTTGACACAGAGCTTCGCTCGGTCAGCTAACTTTACACTCGTAAAATCGTTGCCTTTCGACCCTCGTCAGGCAATATACTATTTCCGAACCTACAATGAGAATAGCTAGAGAAATACGTAGGGGATTTGAAAAATATTGATTTTTGTGTAATTGACAAGCATTTAAAAAAAACTCATTTTTCGACCAAAAAAAAACGGCACTTAATAGTTTATAACAATTGTTTAAATTAATTCATCAAAAATCCCATACGTGTTTCTCTTTGAAATGTTATTATAAAGATGTAGGAAAAAACCTGATTAAAAATATTGAAAATTGTTTGAGTTATGCTGCGTGCCGATTTCAAAAAACGTGTTTTGAGAAAAACGCATTTAAAGACCGCTTTACACGTGCACCTAAGCTGTACTAACGTGAGTTGCTGACGCGTACTAAAGCATTTCTAACTGAAAATGCTTGTACCGAAAGCGTGGCAGCATCTACTAGTGCCATGTAACTCTTAGAAATTGATCGGTACGAAAATAGGCAGTTCCTGCTCAGCAGGAAAACATCCGACGCAGGTAGTCGTTGCGGAGCGGCCCGGCACGCTCGGTAAAAGGGCTCGAAATTTCAATGAAATCGATTTCGAACACGTATGAGACCTTTTGTCTTTTATTCTACAGGGTTCAAAGAAATTGTTCAGCTAATAAAAGAAAATCTATTTTTTGAAATTTCTACAGTGGCGTTACCCCTTAAGTCAGTTTAATAATACTGTGTAAGCATGATTTTTTATCATTTTATTCGGACGTTGTTCTCTCAAAAAATACGTAACGATTGCCAAGATCTATCTTGACAAAATTCCACGTACAATTGTCCATGATTAAATACATTTTTACGAAAATCTACTCCGATTTTGTCAAAAGTTTGTCCTTAACTTTTATTAATTGTCATCGCAAATGCTAATTTTATTGGGAATTGTCGCCGTCCGAAAGTAAAAGGATAAACGTCTTCACAGCACAGTGTAATACGATGTAATCACAATATCTCCCGCCTTATCACCTGTTAGAATGCGCAATCTATCAATACTCTATGCGTACTATCAATACTCGTATAAATTCGTTTTGTTAACTTTTCAAGTAATTCCACGACTCGGCCATTGATTTGTTAACGTCAAAATTTCGTGCAAACTACATGGCTATCTTCATTATATCTTCGTACATAAGATTATTAATTAATTCTTCAAATGTTCTTTCTACCATGTCGTCAGTTCTGGGAGCGATACATTGTTCTGGAGCTTTTCAATTATTATCATTGTCATTTGAAGCACCGTTACCAACCGACTATAGATATTTTGAAAATTCTGCTTCGCCTGGTAAAGTTCGCATACTTGTAGTTAATGAGAAAATTGAAAAAGGTTTCCCTTTACAGGTAGTATTTGTCTAAAATCTCCACCTAATATCATTTTTTTTCTCCAAATAGTGGAACAGGCATACCGAATGTTTTATGTACAGTTTTTCCATGTGGAAGTAATATTGCTGTAATGCATGTAAATGCCATTGTGCAAATATTTTTTCCTTTACTTTTCAATAAATGATATAATGTGGTATAAATGTATGTTTTGCCTGATCCACCCGGCCCATCAATATAAAAACCCGAAGTAGAAGGCGTTGTTCCATTCGTCATGACAACATTCAATACTTTATCGATAATATCTTTCTGTTCTGGGTTCAATTCTTTATTTTGTATATGAGCAATAACTTCATGTTTTTTAGGTAATATTTCATCACTATTTCGGTTATTGATGGCTATATCAGTTTCGTTTGATTGCGGCATCGTTGGAAAATTACAAATATCAGATCTTTCACGTGAGAGACAAGTGTTTATTTCAATATATGCTTTTCTACATGCCTCTTCTATAATACATTTTCTTTGAAAATCATGTGATATAGAATCCCTAAATTCCTCCCATAGTTTTTCTGGATTATTTGGGTCACAGGATATCAAAATACGTACAAACAAATGCCGCAGTTGCCGAGACATCATCCAGACTTCTCCTTCTGTTATAGCATGATTCCACTCTGCATCGTCTTCGATAAGACATAATGCTAAGCATACACTGTGAAATGTGTCATGTATTGGACCATCCACTGTTCTAATGTCTTAAAAACTTGTGGCTCCCTTGACTATTATCAGTAACAATCAAAGATGAAAAAGTTCTATTTGACTCGGACTAATTGAATACATGCGTCCAATAACGTTGAATTGTGATTTACGTACTGTCCATTTATGAATTTTCACCACGTTGTTTCTTAAAAACGCAATGGGAAAGTATTTCTGCATAAGTCAATTTTCTTGTTTCTGGATCGCGTTGATTCAATGCGAAATAAGCAATTAACTTAGTTACTTTCTTCAACGCAATCATTATAGAGTCATTATTTTCTTCATCCTTAATAGTTATAGTATGCTGATTCAATAAATGCACGGGTAAACGCATAATAGAATGACGTTCATCTTGCAATGATCTTCCGAATATTCTATCGGCTGCTTCAGCTGGACTGACGTATCGAGTTTCTATAAAATTGTTAATTTCGTCATGATGAATTAAATTTGTATTATTTTCTGCAACTACTACAGCAGCAGCGTCATGCCCTTTATAAATATACTTATACAAATATTTTACAGACTTAATGCTTGATACTGCTTTCACATTAATAAGATAATTAAATAATTATAGTAATTTGGCATTGTATGAAACAACATATTGATTGACAGTTGTATCTACATTAGGCCGATTATAAAAACAATTATTTTGCGACAGTAAGTTGGGTAACCATTTTCATCCATTGTTGTCTCTGACTGGAATTTTTTTGGAAAATTTTTGGAACATATATACGTATGCAAACACTTCACCGAATAATTTAATTTTCACAATAGTATCAATGAGTTCATCTTTCTTTATTTTGAAAACACGTGAAACATGGGGGACCTATCGGACGCTGTTTGAAAAAGCAACAAATTCTCTTTGATTTCACGCCAGTTTGGATTCCACGTCACAGTTATAAATAGAACTGGCTTGCCAAATTTTCTTACAATCGCCATTGAGTGTTGATTTGTAAATGATCAATTAATCATTGATAAGTATCAGCACGAATTTTGTTTTTAATTCATTCTACAGTAATTCATTCTATCTTTTTCAATTAGATAGATAAACGTTTATTTTTCAGCCTGCTGGCCTTAAAAAATTGACTTGCTTACACTTCCATTTTTACAGAATTTTCTTAAAACTAACCCTTGAAGACTAAAATCCATCCATTCCTCATCTCTAAGTCGCACGCTTTTATCGCCTTGCCTTCCTCGCTTCGCGTCGCCTCGCACGCATGTCCCTACTTTTTCGCATTGCCTCGCTTGCCAACCTCTGTCTTCGCCCTAATACCTACTACTTATCTACTATTTACAATATTTACATGTTACTTATATCTACTTTCTCTCCTATTTACAATCTTTTCGTCTCCATTCCTCTTCCTCCTTCCTTCTCTTCATCACCATCTTACCCAATACTCCCTTCACCTATGCTACAGCCCTTTTTTCCCCCTTTTCATGCAACAGTGCCTCCATGCTTATCTCACTTCTTTCCACCTCCACGCACTCCTCCAACCAGTGCTCCACTCTTGCATCCCCCTTTCCACACAGTTCACATATCCTCTTCTATCGAGGGAGCCAGAACCTATTGAAACCCTCCATACAACCACACCTCATCCTCGCTATAAGTTCCTGACTTCCTTTCTCTCCTTTCACACATAAATATTGAGCTCTTGTCCTTGGCATAATCCACACATAGTTCCCGCTAAACCTCGACTCTCTTATTCTCTCTTCCCCCTCTGTCTTCTCTCTCTCCATGCCATTTTGCTTAACCACTTCATCCATCTGCAGTCCATTCATTCGAAAATACCTTTCCCTCTCAGCCTCCATCTTCCCACCCCCTCTTCCGTTCTCCTTCTCCCACCAACACTCCCTAACCAGCCTACTTCCCCCCTCTTCCAAAAATTTCTCTTCATATTTACACGCCCTGCTCCCTGCTAGAATCCCTACACTCGTTCTCCCCGTCTCCCTCCTGACAATATACTTAGGCGTGTTCCTTGCAAACCCCAGGGTCCACTTTACATACCTCTCCTGCGTTCTATTTACCTCTTCACTTTCCTTCCACCCCCACACCTCCACTCCATACAATAGCACACTCATCACTAGCGATTCAAACAGCTTCATTCTCCGTCCAAAATCATCTGCGAATAGCTTCTTTCCCAACCCCCACACCTGCCTCATCACCAAATTTGCTCTCATCACTCTCTCTTTTATGTGACCATCCACTCCCCCATAACCTCCGAAACACGAAGCCCAAGTACACAAACTCTTTCACCTCCTGCACCTCCTTTCCCTTCCCCCTCCTTTTCTGAACACCATAACCTTGGACTTTTCCGCATTCAACTCTAACCCCTTCTTATCCAGGTATCTTCTCAACCTCTCATCATCTCCTTTAAGGCCTCCTCGCTATTTGCCGGCAACACTATGTCATCTGCATACGCTATTGACCAAATTCTAACCCCTCCTATCCTGACTCCTCCTACCACCCCAGCCTCCAGTTTACTTTCCATATCCGCAATTGAAATCGCAAACAGCGTTGGGCTCAGAGGACACTCCTGCCTTAACCCCCTATCCATCCAGAATCCCTCCGAAATCCTCTCCCCTCCTCTTACCTTGTCTTTGGTCTCCTCATATATCTCCCTTACCCTCTCAATTAGGCCTTTTTCTACTCCCCTATCCTCCATCGCCTCCCACAACCTCCCCCTATCCACCGACGGAAACGCGCCCTTGAGATCCACAAAAAACGCGTACACTCTCTTCCCCTTCTTCGCTAATTCTCTATCCACCACGTGCTGCAGAACGTAGATATTGTCGATAGTACTCCTACCCGCCCTAAATCCCGCCTGCGTCTCCGGCAATATTCCTTTCCGCCCGACATCCTTCCGCAGTCTCTCTGCCACCACCATCGCGTATACTTTATACGCCATATTCATTAGCGTGATCCCTCTATAATTTTCCTGCCTATCTCTATCTCCTTTCTTATACAGTGGCACTATTAACCCTTCTCTCCACCCTCCTGGGAATCCCTCGCCCCTCCATAATTTCTTCACTACCTCCTTCAGCCTCTCCCTAACCTCTTGTGTACTAAACAGCCATGCTTCGTTCTCCACCCCATCCAACCCTGCTGCTTTTGACCTTTTCAACTTCCTTATCTGCTTCTCTATCTCTTCGTCATTCAACTCCTCCATCTCTGCCTCCCCCGTTCTTCTACTTCCCCCGTTCGTCTCCCTTGAATCTGAGCCCTGGAATGATTCTTTAAAAAATTCCCGCCATTCCTCACTTCCTATCTTCTCGCTGCCCCCCACCCTCCGCTTCCTAAACCTATTTATTATCTTCCAAACGTCCCCCTCTGTCTTAACATTTGCTAACTCCTCTTCCACCTCTTCCTCCTTTTCCTGTTCTTTCTTCTTACACATCACTCTAAACCCCTTTCTCATTTCTACGTACTCCTCCCTCCTCGCATTACCCTCTTTCCACTTCTTTTACTTCCTCTTCACCTTTCTTTTCATCTTTTTACATTCCCTATCCCACCACGGCTTCACCATTCCTTTCTTCTTCTTTCTAAATACCTTCTTTTGCACACAACCTTTCAACTTCTCTTTCAGATCCTCCCATATCTCCTCCACCGACTCCCCTCCAAAGCGTACCTTTCCTAGCCACCCTCACCTCTTATCCATAGACTCAATGGCTGATGGTCTGATTCCACCCTCCCCTCTACTGCGAATTTTTTCGTCTCCTCCCATCCTTGTATATTCATAACCACATAATCTATCACCGATACCCCCACCTTACTTACGTATGTGTATTCTTCTTCTTCGTCCCCCGTTGCCATACCATTCGCCATCGCCCAGCCTCTATCCTCCATCCAGTCCCTTAGAATCTCCCCCTCCTTATTTATTATCATATCCTTCGATTTCCTTTCGAAGCTCTCCCCTTCCGTGTAAAGTCCCCCTTCGCTCCCCATCCTCGCATTAAAATCCCCACCCACTATCACCATACTCTCCTCTCTTTCGCCCAGCAGGTCCTCCACCCTTTCTTTAATTCTTTCCATCCCCTCCTTATTGTACACTGTAACAAACTCGTTCGATTTCTGCGTGCATCATACGATAGGACTGCACGAAAACATTACAGTTGCGAAGAACATTATCTATTGCATCAAGAATTTCCCTATTCAATGTAGAAGTTTGGTTGCATCGAATATCCGTAGCTTCATTTTGATCTATGATAAACAGTTGTCCGTAAGAAGAACTTTCATTTGCATAAGAATACAAAGATGTATTAA
The DNA here is from genome assembly GCA_932178445.1 of Andricus quercusramuli. Lineage (NCBI taxonomy): Eukaryota > Metazoa > Arthropoda > Insecta > Hymenoptera > Cynipidae > Andricus > Andricus quercusramuli. Next base: position 44,554 of record CAKNXH010057342.1, read on the forward strand.
TTTTATAACAAACCTGACCGTGTAATTTGAAACAAAATGTTCTGGGCGTCTGTTGAGGTGCATGAATATCCTCCAAATTTCATTTAACCTACGTTTTATTTAATTAAAAATCAAGTTGCCGAACAGCGGTTTGCCCTAATTTTTATTTTATTTTCAGGTGACATAACCTCTATTTGTCCTAACTATCAGTTATCATAATTTCTCAATATTATATCGAATTTCCATTTGACATTATTTTCATATTTTGGAATTTCTATTCCCTATAATATTTATTATTAATAGTTTTCATTTAGTACACTTCCTGTTTTTCCGAATTTGTATTTAACATAAGTGTCATTTTTTAGAATTTCCACATAACCTGATATTCGTTTACACGAATTTCTACTAGCCATATTTTACATTCATCCGAATTATCATTTTACATCATTTCTTTTTTCCCGAATAACCACATAACCTAGCCTAAAATGAAGGCGCGAAATTAAAATAAAGAATTCTGAGAGGCTGATTTTGAATTTCGTGCCTTTATGTTAGGCCGGATGGACAGTAGGACGAATGGAATTTATGTGACATGGCAATTCGATGAAGTGGGAATTATAATAAATAGCGATTTGAGTAAATTAATGCTATGTTATGTGGTTATTCGGGAAAAAGAAATTATGTCAAATGACAATTCGAATAAATGTAAAATATGACAAGTACAGAATGGTGCAAATGAATATCAGGTTATGTGGAAATTAAAAAAAATGACAATTATGTTAAATATAAATTCGGAAGAACAGAAATTGTATTAAATTAAAATTAGGATTAATAAATATTATGGGGAACAGAAATTCCAAAACATGAAAATTATGCCAAATGCGGATTCGGCATACTAGAAATTATCATAACTGATAGTTAGGACAAATAGAGGTTATGTCACCTGAAAATACGAAAAAAAAATTATGACAAATCGCTGTTCGGCAAGTTGATGTTCGGCTAAATAAAACTTAGGTTAAATAGAATTTGGGGAATATTCATGATCCTCGCGTCTGTTATTGAACTTGACTAAATTAGCATTGAAAGACGCAAAGGCAAATATATTGTTATAGCACCGTCCCTGCCGATGAAACGGCACTAAAATGACACCTAAACGGCATTCAGAGTGATGCGACGGTCATATAATGGTCCTATTGTATTCGTCACGTACCAGGCAGGCAGAGTGGTTTACAGTAGCTGACCGCAACCAACCCGAATCCCTTTTTAAAATTTTCTTCAAATTATTAACACTTTTTTTAATTTATGAATTTTCTCATTACATATATTTTATACTTATAAATTATATACTAATATTCTATTCTGAAGTTGAATTCGAAAATGTCGTCTGTTTTGGCGTATCTCATTTCATTCCATTTACGAGATACATAATACTCATTCAAATTTTAAACATTTCAAATTAAGTTAGATATCTGAAATTATCGAAACCCGTCGAAGGGTTGACAACTCATGAAGTCAGGTGTTCACTTGTAATGAAATCTCCTGAAGTCTCCTGAAATATCTGAAATCTCCTGAAATATCTGAAGTCACTTGAAGTCACTTGAATTTACTTGAAGTCACCTGAATTCACTTGTAGTCACTTGAATTCAATTGAATTCACTTATAGTCACTTGAATTCACTTGAAGTCACTTGAATTCACTTGAAGTCACATGAATTCAATTGAAGTCACATGAATTCAATTGAAGTCACTTGAAATCTCCTGAAATATCTTAAGTGATTTGAATTCACATGAAGTCACTTAAAATCACCTAAATTCATTTGGGGTCATCCATATACCACGTGGACAGTTGGTGTAAGGGGGGGGGGGGGCCCCCAAAATTTGTTTTTTCAATTTTCTTGCATCGCCTGCAAATTTGTTCGAATCCCAGAAAAATAAATGCGTTTAAGGCCATGTTATAGATTAGTCACGTGACCCAGCCAATCCTGAGATCGATCTTTTTTTCCCATATTGAAAAATAAAAGTTAAAATAAAGCGGAAAAAATTTGGGAAAATATTAATAAATATAAAAGGACAGTGTGTGGTAAAGCATAGAGTTGGGGAAGAAAAAAAGTTATTATTGGAATAACAAATATCGACCGGCACATTTGGGCATTACGGCAGAAGTATAACTTATTTTCTTCTCGGTCGATAAGGCAGAATATAATTTCTTTACTTATTACATTTTTTTCTTCAACATTTCAAGCCAAATGTTGTATACAAACGCAGATTACTGTTTCCTGATGCTTTCCCCAAAGTTTCAACTCAATATCTCATTTTTTGTAGACATGACTTGTTGCACAAAAAATGCCGATATTGCTCCGGTTTTAATTTCTTCCAACATTTTTTTTTCTAAATTTTGAGCCAAATTTTGTATACAAACGTAGATTATTGTTTCCTGAGGCTTTTCCGAAAATTTCAACTCGATATCTCATTCGGCGTGGACGTGAGTTGTTGCAAAAAATATATCGATAATTTAGGTCACGTGACTCATGTATAACATGGCCTTAAAAGAAATGATATTCAGAGGTTCCGCAAGCCCCGTATAGTTTAACACGTATTTTCCATAAGAAAGCAAGACGATTGTGTATATTTTATTCACAATAGTCAATATTAGATGTATCGAGCTGATCCTGAAAAATTTTCTACAGAATTAGCTATAGAATACGAATGAAAAATTACTTTTTGAAATTCGCCCACATAAGTATGTTTTATAGGATCCCCAATAAACTTCGTAAGTAAAAAATTGGGTATTGCGAGTTTCTGGCGCTGACTATTATTTTGTTGAGGTTTATTTTGGTAAACACACAATGTTTAAATACATATTACAAACAATGCATTATTGTTTATAGCCATTTTATCTTATAATGGAGTTGAAAAGTCGCGGTTTTATCTGAATTTTTCAACTAGTTCTCAACTTTTCAGTTAGAGCGAGGCAATAATAAATTTAATTCAACGGAAATAATTGTTTAAACCAATTAATATTTAAAATAATATTCTCTTAGAATAATCCTCGAATGTCGCAGTTTATTCTAAAATTTTAAACTTTTGTTTCACTTTCAAATTATAGTAGGGTCATAATTAAATCAATTAACAAACATAATTGTTTAAACAATTCATTTTTTTATGATATTCTCTTTGAATAATGTTATAAAATTGGGGTTTTTCTGAAATTTTCAACTCTTCTTCTACTTTTCACTTGCACTCTGAGAAAAAGTCTATTAACAGCAAAATTACGTTCCTTTCAGAATGCATCCTTTGAAATCAAGCAGATTTCTTTTGTCCATCAATAGAATCGTTTCACTGTTCAAAGACTTATCCATTAAATGCAACACGGAAGTAGTTTTACTGATGAACGATTTCTTTTGACCTTGAGAAGAATTCCTTTAACTATTAAAGGATTTCATCTGTTGGTCAGCAAAGAAAATGCGCCTGCGCATGAGTGAATTTTTTCACTGCACGATTTATTAATTAATTGATAAAATGAGTAAAAAAACGTGCGAAATGAGGTGGAAAATGAATTTCTTCAAAAAATTAGGAATCCCAGATTGTGACGCGAAAACTTTGTAAAGTACGTGTCCTGAAAGAACAGTTTTTGATCCACATAACCTCACTTTATATTGACTTTTACGCTTCTGACAATCGAATTATACATTTTTTTCATGCTTTTGTCAATCAAAAGTTCGTAAGACGTTCTTTGTGAAATGATTTTTTAAAGCGTCGATTTTATACCGATTTTATATTTACATTGATTTTATATTTACATTTCTTGCACGTAATATTTCATGCAATAGGTTTTCTTTTAACGTTTAAATTATTCTTTCTCTTGTTCGACAATAGATTTCACTTCAAGATCAAAGGAAATCCTTTCACAGTTAAAGGATAGCATTTGAAACGACAATCCTTTAACTATGAAAGGATTTCCTCTCATGCCAATTTTGAATAGAAAATCCTTTAATAGTAAAAGGAATCTTTTGACAGTTAATAGTCTGTTTTTAGAGTGTAGAGTATGGTAATAGTGACTGAAATTCAACAAAACTAATTTTTTGAACAAATTATTATTGTTTTTAACTATCCTGCCCTATAATAATGCTAGATAGTTCTGGTTTCTGAAATTTATTGACTTTGTCTACACGGAGAAACTTTGTACTGGAAAAGTTACTAAATTAGGTTAAAATTGAGGGACGAAGGCGATAATTTGTATATTTTAATACAGTGGTAGTAAGCTGTACTATTTTCATATGAAAGTTTCGTGCTGATAATACCAAGTCTTAGTATTTTCTGTAGCAAAATTACCATGACACTTCATATTTCTTGTATTATAGAGTAAGACAAATTCGGTAGATTGCTCTGGAATATTAGTAAGTTACTTAGTAAGCAACCGTAGGGTTGGACCAATCGCAGCCGAGTGTAAACGATGTGAGCTGAACAACACAACGGCCACCGCTATGTTTACCAGTGTTCATGTATTTTGTGTATTTAAGTACACTAAACTAATATTACTTCAGAGTTAAAAATTAAAAAATCTAATGCATCGATTATTATCATTGCGTTTAAAATGAACCAACTGTCAATTAAAATTTTTAATTTCATGATTCTAACTTAAAAATTGTTCATTATGAATGTTTTTATTTTAAAATATAAATTTTATTTCATTTTCAACTTGCTAATTACAGTTTGGAAATCTTTAGTTCAGATCCTTATTACAATAAATTATGATGATTCGAAAAATTACAATCGAAAAACAAACCACATATTAAGTGCAAAAAATTATTTTAAAAACTCGTTATTAGGATATTTAATTACGTTTTAAAATATGGTGCTTGGAATTTGAAAACTGCCATCTCTGTGAACTGAACAATCAATGAATGATTTAATGAAAATTAATTGAAGTGCTAGCATTTACTTCATAAAGGCGATACATTTCTGAATCGCATAATCTGGTTTAGCAGGATGGAATATCGCCGTGCTGCCGCGTCCTAGACCCGTGTTCGATTCCCACAAGCCTTACGTTAATCACATTTTTCTGTTTCAGCTTGTAATATAATATTCCAATTTAAATAAAATAAATAAATAAATTTAAATAAATATAATCATGTAAAATAGTTCGATATCCTATACTCCTATAGTCAGCATGTACGTCGTTTGCTTGTGTAAAAGAGTAAGTGTGTCGTGACCTTCAACGCGACGGTGCGCGTGTTGTGTTTATTTTTTTCGTCTGCTAATCCGACTGTACCAATTTATACTAAGTCATTTACTAAATCCGTGCGCCGGTCTCTCTCGACGTTACTACATTTGTTTGCAAATATTGCAATCTTCTGCAGATATTAATGCAAGAAATTTAGAATTTTCTTCTACCGAAATTAGTAAGTGGCTGTAATACATTGCTTGCTGGTTTACTACAGAGGTTTGTAAATACTTTAAACCTTTTTTGAAATAAATTTAACATTTTTAGATTTGATTCCAATTAATTTAGTAGTTCGGCATGTAGTTACCAGTTACTACTCGAAGTGGTAAACATTACAAAAGTTCCGCTCTGTCCCTCCATTGCAAACTAGAAATAGTAAAATCTAGTCTGATTTTTAGCAAATAGTATAGCAAAAGGTTTCTCCGTGTACCTTTCACTTAGTGAGATCGTAATGTAAGTTGATAAAGATAATTGTTTATACAATTTATTATGGTTTATAACTATTTTCTCTCATAGAGAAATGCTAGAAAAATATTCTCTTTATTGTTTATTCATTTCTTGTTTATAACTAAAAAGCCGAAGCAAAGTTAGAAATTTAAGAAAAACTTGCAAGTTTCTAGCAATGATCTAAGCGGAGATAGTATTCAACAATAATAAATTGATTAAACAATCATGTTCGTTAACTTTCTTTAATTATCATCTCACTCTAACTATAAAATTCGGAAAAAACGCGACTTTCTATCTGTAATCTAAGATAAAATTGCTAAAAGGAATAATAATTCATTAGAGCAATGCATTTAAACATCTAATTATCAGTGAGAAGTAGTATTTTATGTATTAGAAACACTTTGTTTAAAAAAATCGCAAAAAAATCATAATTAGCGCCAGCAACTCGCAAAACCCAATTTTTCCATAATGGGCTGTTTTTGAGTCCCTATAAAACAAACGTATGGGGATGATATTTAAAAACTGATTATTTATTCGTATTCTATACCTAATTGTGAAGAGCAATGTTGAGTTTAAACTCGATGCACCTAATATTGACGCATAAATCTGTATATCATTTTTTTAACACATTTTTTTTCATTTGAACAAATTTGGGTACCGTTTTTCTGAATCTGCGGATTTATTTTCAGAAACACATAAAAAACTAAAAAAATATTCACTAATTTTTGTTTGGACTTCTTACTTTGTATCATGAAGCTTATCTTTTTAAGCAAAACCGTATTCTCATACAATTCACAGCTCCTTTTGGCTCCGTAGCTTTTGAATACCAAGATTATCCATATTTTCATATAATATGAAATAAGTCCACGTGGGCAGAGGAACCATGGGAAGAAGGTTCGTCAAATTTCCACGCTTGTCCACGAGGGGTGGGGCGGGGGTAAAGATGTAGTAAAAAATTGTCCACGTAGTATATGGATTGCCCCCTTGAAGTCATTTGAATTCTCCTGAAGTAACTTGAAATCTCCCGGAATATCTTAAGCCATTTGCATTCACATGAAGTCACGTGAAGTCACTTGAAATCTCCTGAAATATCTGAAGTCATTTGTATTCACATGAATTCACGTGAAGTCACTTGAAATCACCTGAATTCACTTGAAGTCACTTCAATTATCCTGAAATATCTGAAGTCATTTGAATTCACATGAAGTCACGTGAATTCCCATGAAGTCACTTGAAGTCACTTGAAGTCACTTGAAGTCACTTGAGTTCTGCTGAAGTCACGTGAATTCCCATAAAGTCACTTGAAGTCACTTGAATTCTGCTGAAGTCACTTGAAATCTCCTGAAGTCAGTGAAATCTTCTGGAGTCATTGAAATATCCTGAAATATCTTGGAAGTCAGAAGTAGGTGTACACCCAGTCGGTCGAGTTGTCAACCCCTCGAAACCCGTAGATTCTGAATTTCTAACTTTCGCAGAGGTAATCTCAAAATGTTACCATTTTTAATTTTTAATCCCTTTCAGCTGATGTACTTGCTAGCCTATTCGCAGGTATAACGGGAATTATACCATCGAATAAAGTCTTTATTATCGGTGGTGGGATAGGTAATGGTTCAAGAATGACTTCACCATGACTACAAAAATTATTAAAAGAATTATTTTTATTAGCCACTTTTTCAGCTCTGAAGTGTTTTGCATTGCAATGTGTTCATAAAATATTTATTTTACTAGAGTAGTGTTCAATTATACCAGAACTTGAAATATTTTCACAAATATTTTCTGTAAAACCAAGAGGCATATTTTTCGAGAAACATTATCAGTTGTATGAGAGGCGGTACCTTGATCATTTTGTAAAGATTGAACTATTTCTTTTTTATTTATCTCCATCCTCGTTGCCATAATATTACTTACAGTTTCATTATTACGCATGTTTTTACGAAGATATAATCGTTTTTTAGCAGCGTTCTTCTCACGGATTTGCCTTAATTCTTCTTCTTCGTTGATATTCGTTTCAATTTGAGTGTCTATACAATTATGTGAATGTTGGGCCACTTGAGAAATATTATTTCCTACTATGGGGACGGCAACTGACACTTGCTATTCGAATTATATCAGTCCTTCATAACGCAGCTTTAAGATGATTGCTTCAAGCACTATTTTCGAAATGCCAGGTCTGCATGTGGAATTTTGGTGTACAAATAAAGGAACAAATCGCTTTCCAAATAACAAAAAACTAAAGAAACCGTAACTAATGCCTTGTTCTTGTGTACAAGGTATATCTCCACTCTGGGTGCTGCCCTCTCAGCTGAGCTTGACAAATCGCCGTCCTCATATTACTTGTTGATTGTGTGAGTCTCTTAACATTACTGTTTAATAATATAGTAATTTGGGAATTTGCATTATGAGTTTCCTCTGTACTATTACCATGTTGCCTTCTTACTGCATTATTTCTTGTTTTCTCATTATGAATTTTCTGCCAATAAGCGCGTTATCCAGCAACTTTTCTTTGTCGTTTTGAAATTGTTCTTCATCAGCGAGAGAACGTTCGATACTGTGTTTTGGCATTTCTATATTAAAAATTGAAATACACCAATTATTTCAAATAATTGAAAATCATGTTTTAACTTTGTTTATTGCTGTTTTCTTTTATTAAATTACATATTCTATTCAAATTGGTATCTTACAGTAATTTGGTATCTTATATTATCGTTTTTCATCTTTTATTATGGATATGGTAGAAAGTACGGTCCTGGCCGGTGAGTTTGGACGTGCCATGTGACGCTCCGTAATTATTGTCTAAATACTTTGGCATCGGATTGTTGTGCATTGTCACATAAAGTCTATGTCATAGCATTGAATCTTGGGAATACGAATCTGTTTATTGTGTGGACAGTTTCGGTATGCTGGGCAATATGGCGGTGCGTGCGAGTTGTGGTGAAACGGTCACGAGGGAGAACCCGGACTCGCTCGCTTGTGGGAAATGCGGTACGATGGCTCATTTCAAATTTCTTAATATCCCTATTAAGGATCTAGATAAGATTAAAGAGAAACAGAAGCGGTGGTATTGCTCTGATTGGTCCCTGAATTCTAATAAAGTTAAACAGAGGAGTCACAATTCTTCGTCATCGGAAACAGCTGATGAATACGTAGAAAATCCAGGGACGGCTCTAGTCTCTTGGGGGCCTGGGGTTGAGACTGCTATTATGGACGCTATTTCGAAGGCGCAGGAGGCAGGATTTCTGCGGATTCCCAAAATGTGGGAATCTTTTGAAGGAAAGGAGATTGATGCTTTCAAAACCCTGGTTGCCAGTATTGCGGAGAATGCATCTCGCATTTCCAAAGTCGAGGAAACTACTGCTTCGAATGTCACGGGTATCCCCGAACTCCAAGCAACGATGAAAAAACTCAATTCGGGGAATGACATGCTTCTTAAGCAACTATCGGCACTGGACCAAAAATGCAACAATTTAGAGCAAGCGGCGCTAAATTCAACCCTGGAATTACCGTTCTTAGGGTATCATGCAACAAAGATAACCTTGTCTCTATTTACAGAATCCGTCCTGCGGATCCTTTCCGCTCCCAGCTACCTCCCATTATACAAGCTGAATTTCGCAAAATCAGAAAGAACCCCGCACAAAATGTATTGAAAAAAGGTCTCGGTGGATTTTGATAATTTTTTGATATTTTGTAGAACATGACCCCCCGAACAAAAAATCATGATGACAAAACCCCGAAAAATGGACAGATTTTCATCTGCACCACGGCAAAAGTACCCTTTCAGACCAGAATTCACGCTACATAGAAGCTATTGGCACGAAGCTCACTGAAAACACTTAGCTTTCTGCAGCTGTAACATTTTGTAGGTCATGTCCCCGCGAGAAAAAAATCCTTCTGACAAAATCCCGAAAAATTGACAGATTTTCGTCTGCACCGCGCCA
>CAKNXH010057342.1:59379-111222 GCA_932178445.1 Andricus quercusramuli
GGCGCGACACAGAGGAAAATCTGTCCATTTTTAGGGGTTTTGTCAGAAGGATTTTTTGTTCGCGGGGCCATGACCTACAAAATGTCAGGGCCATGACCTACAAAATGTCACAGTTGCAGAGTGCTAAGTGTTGCCAGTAAGCGTAGGGCCAATAGCCTCTATGTGGCGTGCATGCTACTCCAGAGGGTCCCTTCGGCGCGGAGCAGACAAAAATCTGTCCCTTTTTCGGGGTTTTGTCAGAAGAATTTTTTGTTCGCGGGGTCATGATCTACAAAATGTCACAGTTATAAAGTGCTAAGTGTTTCCAGTGAGCGTAGCTCCAGTAGCCTCTACGTGGCGTGCATGCTACTCCAAAGGGTCCCTTTGGTGCGGTGTAGACGAAAATCTGCCCATTTTTCGGGGTTTTGTCACAAGAATTTTTTGTTCGCGGGGCCATGACCTACAAAATGTCACAGTTGCAGAGTGCTAAGTGTTACCAGTGAGCGTAGGGCCAATAGCCTCTATGTGGCGTGCATGCTACACCAGAGGGTCCCTTTGGCGCGGAGCAGACGAAAATCTGTCCCTTTTTCGGGGTTTTGTCAGAAGCATTATTTGTTCGCGGGGTCATGATCTACAAAATGTCACAGTTATAAAGTGCTAAGTGTTTCCAGTGAGCGTAGCTCCAGTAGCCTATACGTGGCGTGCATGCTACTCTAAAGGGTCCCTTTGGCGCGGTGCAGACGAAAATCTGTCCATTTTTCGGGGTTTTGTCAGAAGGATTTTTGTTCGCGGGGCCATGACCTACAAAATGTAACAGTTGCAGAGTGCTAAGGGTTTTCAGTGAGCTTCGCGCCAATAGCTTCTATGTAGCGTGAATGCTGGTCTGAAAGGGTACTTTTGGCGCGGTGCAGATGAAAATCTGTCCATTTTTCGGGGTTTCGTCATTATGATTTTTTGTTCGGGGGGTCATGTTCTACAAAATATCAAAAAATTATCAAAATCCACCGAGACCTTTTTTCAATACATTTTGTGCGGGGTCCTTTATTTCAAACTAAAATTCAAGACTCGTTTAATAAATATAACTAAAATGCAATCAAGAACAAAAACGGAAACATTTGGCATCTTCTGAGACGATTATACATCATACCTCCTGAATTTGAATGCCCTGATAGTAACTTCCCTCCAAATGATTTATTAAACACATTCACAGTTACTCCTACCTCTAGTTCTTTAGCGCAGCCTATTCGGAGTCTGCCCTTGTCCACTTTTAATGACAACAATTTCTTTTTCTTTGATATTACCCCAGATGTGTTACTAGAAAAAATTAAGGGAATTAAATCAAACGCCATAGGATCCGATGGTATATCAATTAAAATGGTTAAACTCGCCCTCCCGATAATTTTTCCGATTCTATTATATATATATATATATACAATGCATCCTTGCAAGTTGGGATTTTCCCAGATATTTGGAAAAGGGATTTCATTCGCCCAATTCCAAAAATTAGTTTCCCTACATGCCCGAAAGATTTTTGCCCTATCTCCATCCTATGTGCATTATCTAAAACATTTGAAAAAATAGTTCACAGTCAATTATCTAAATATGTGGATTCCTAAAACTTAATTGATCCATTGCAACCCGGCTTCCGGACAAAACACAGTACACTAAGAGCAACTCTTAAAGTTATCAGTGATTAACTTTATCTTTCGGGTCCTGTTGCCTCCTTAAGAGATCTCCTTACTCTCGTACAGGAGGATATCGATAGGGTTGTGCATTGGGCAAGTACTAATCGGCTTTCAATAAATCCTGTTAAAACGAAGGCAATTGTGATTTGGCCATCTTCTTTCCCATCTTCTGAAGTGACAATAACTCTCTCGCCGCAACAGATCAGTCTGATTAAGATATTGATCCTGCCACACTTTGATTTTGGTTGCATAGTATTTGATGACATAACAGATGAACTTAATTCTAAACTTGAAAGAGCACCTTATGCCTGTATTCGTTCTGTCTATGATTTACCTAATATGTACACTTATCAAACTATCAAAAGCAAGCAGGGCTTCTGAATGTAGCTACGAGAAGACAGTATTTCATGGGTAATTTATTACACAATCTCTTTCACACCGAAACCCCGCAATATCTCTTCAATTTATTAGAATTTTTGGAGAAAAATCTGCCTGCCCATTCCAAACTTCGAGAAAGAAAAAAGGTAATGATAGTTCCAAAGCACCGAACGTGTAAATTACAACGGTCTTTCACAGTTAGAGGTGTTCGACTCTGGAACAAACAGCCTGTATCAATTAGGGAAGCGCCTTCCTATTTTCACTTCAAAAAAGCTTTTTTTTACGTATCTGATTAATGTTAACAATCCCACTCTAGAAATCACTCATTGGTGACTCTTTTATCTACTAATTAAGTAAGTCAGCGTCTCAATACCTCAAACACATGTGATACTTACACCCATACTTAAGCCGGCGTCATGTGGGTGGAAAAGTGTTACACGGAAGTAGGGGTGGGTCATATAGACCCGCTTATTAGATTTGAATTATAACAGTACTTTATTAATAAAAAAGGTAAATGTATTCCGGTTTATTTTTTTAGGTACTCATGTAAATAAATAAAAGAGAAATATCATATAATATTAGGTCAGTGTACATTGTAAATAATTAAAATCATATATAGACACAATGACGCAAAATTTTTACACCAAATGTAGGGACGGATCTCGAGACCTTTTTCAACTTTGTGCACGTGTAACTCTCAGTACGGTCGCCACTAGACTAATGTGCTATCAGCAACGCTTAGAACAACTCAGCAGCTTCAGCTACTGAGAAGAACAGCAACGTCGCACGCATAGTAACCGAACTTCAAGCAAAATAAAATGTGCCGGGTCTCACAGACCCAACCCGCATGACGCCAAGTTAAATTTATAAAATTCAATTACTTCTCTCGGTTTATAGGTTTATGACAATATATCTAATACTTTGTTGTAATTCTGAATTCTAATTCAATATTGATCCTCTTCAATCTCACACAATTACGCTAGCACATTCGCTCTCGTACTTATTATTATTATTCGACCAGCGACTGTATTTTTTAGTTATAGTAATATACATGTATCTCCTGTTCCTAGAGGGCTATCTAGCCCTAGAGACTTATGCTAAATAAATAAAATAAAATAAATATAATCGTTGTGGTATCTTTAAAATGTATGGTATCTCGGGAATATCTGTTATCTGATAAAAGTATCTGTGTTTATACTACTTGTAATTTTTTTATCTGAAAATGATTGTTATGTAAAGTAAAATGAGAATAACTTTTCAACGTATAGTCATTTTATTTAATGAAACTGTTTACGAAAAGCGTCGAAACTTATAATTCTATTAATTGTGCTCTGTGAGTGTATCGGTTTACCAAATGAGTGTATGGTTCGAAAGCGATTATGAGAAAACAGTGTGCGAGAAATCGTGAACCGCGACGGATCGTTCAGTGATCCCGTCTGATAGTTTCGTACGAAGAACTCAAAATTAACAAGGTTACTAAAAAACGGGTGTTCTTGTGGCTGTATGATAATCTTAATGAGAATAGAGGTCTTAGTCTGCCAAATTTGACTCTTATTAATAAATTTGATAGTGGTTTGAAAAATACTGAATTTTCATTGACTTTGCCTGGATCTGGCGACTTCTAATTTTTATATAATTTACAAAAAACATTCTTTATCTCTAAACATGGTCCTTCGAGCCGGATTGTTGTGAAAAGGCTTTATTAACTATTAAAAAGTACGAATTAATTTGGCAAAAGACCGTTGTGAAAGTTCAAATGGCGCTCGCCATTGTGGCATCTCTGAGTGTCACGTTCGAAGAAGGAAGTTCGCGGTTCACTTTAAATTTAACTGCTCATTAAAGTCAAAGCAAGAGAGCTTTTGCATAAAACTCAAAATTAAGTCGCTGCGGTTGCACTTAGTGCATTTGATTTTCAATAATGGAAAAACCAAATATGCTGTGATAATTAACTGTAAAAAAACACGTACGTGTAAACTTTGTCAATGAACAGACTTGACGTAATCGAGCCAAGTCTAATTGCTACCGGGCGAAATCCTTTCGCTATCAACAATATAACGCTGTTCTGCAGCATGTTTTCAAGTGCTCACTTCCTCTCATAGGGTCTTCGTAGGATCGATCGGCAGTACTGTTCTTTCATGCACGTGAAGAAACAACGAATTCACCAGCTGATGATTGTCAACAGCTTAAAGCTGTCACTCTCTTACTTATGTAAGGTTAAACATGTTTTGACAATTCTAATTATATTTTAGATTTCTAAATTGGTCAGGTAACTTTGAATTATTTAAAATTTTGAAGTTATTCTAAGGTGAACTATTTTTATGAATTGGCCACAATTTCTGCGAAGATATGTGAACACTGTTATTCGAATACTAAACTATGTATTTTATTCTCGCACACTTAATTTTTATCTATCGAAAATCGTTTCGTTTTTTTTTTAAGTAATTGCAATAAAAATGGAGTTTTTACTATCAGAGTTAACTGAAGTCTGTCAGGGAATATTGAGAACCGAAGCTAATTTTAAAAACCTAGGCAAGTCCAACATCACCTTGGCCATAGTAAAATTGAGAATTGAACTCCTGGATCAAAGATGGGAGAAATGTGAAAATTTACATCTACCAATAAAAGTGTCAACGACCTCGGCGGAACGCGAAGGTATCGATTATTTTAGTAAAAATAAATTTTTACAGATTGAAGATGCGCATCTAAGTGCTCACGATTTTTGAATAAATCAATTAGATTTGATCACTCCAGCAGCAACCTCGAGTGATAGTGTAAATCAATCGCAGTTCGTTCGACATGATTCTTTGCCTGTAAAACTTCCTCAAATACATTACCTGTATTTTCTGGGGATTATAAGAATTGGGAATATTTCAGAGATTTGTTGGATGCACTAATTATTCAAAATGATTCCTTACAAATGTCACCAGATTACACTATCTAAAATCCTCTTTGAAAGGTGAAGCGGAACAACTTTTAAAACATGTTATAATCACTGAAGCTAATTTTCTTTCCACTTGGGACTCGCTAAAGGCTAGGTATAATAATAAAAGAACACTTATTACAGCACATTTACAGGAATTTATTAGTCTTCCAAATGTATCTAATAATGTTTTAGAAGATCTAAAAAGATTACGCGATTGTTTGGTTTTCGGCTCGTCTCCAAGAGAGGGCGTCCTTGAGGACCGTCGAGGTCCCTCTCGTCGACTGTTGCGCACCTACTTCCCCCAGTTACTCTTCCCACGTCGCCCCCAGCGGACGTAGGTCGGCGCGTATGTGGCTACGCGATAACCACATAGTGTAGTTCCTCGGTGTACACTCTCATCGTGTTACAGCCTACGAGGCGTATGGTCAACCGGTACGAATGTGTGGTGCAGTGTGGTGTAGTGTGGTGGATTAAATAAACCATTGATCTCAGCAACATTTGGCGTCTCTTATTTCGTGTGCTCTCCAGCCACCCCCTCCCTCCAGCAAAGAGAAACACGATACTACTAATGAATCTCTGGCAGCTCTAAAAAATTTACACCGTCCCATAGAGCATTGGGGTGATTTGTTAGTCTTCTTAACGACTAAAAAAACTAGATATTCAATCGCTAAAGGAATGGGAGATGCAAATTGGTTCCGAATCGGATTATCCAACTTACAAGGAACTCGACACCTTTTTAGAAAAACGTATTCGCGTTGTAGAAGCTATACAAGCTTCGAAAACTAATGCTAAAACGAGCCCACAAGACAAAAATAAGAATACTAAAAAATCAGGACTTCCGAGTCATAATGCATCTTCCACCTTCAAATGCCTTTTATGTAAGGAAAATCATCCATTGTTTAGCCCTTAAACTGCACCGTGGGTTTCAAACACCCAGAGCCAACTTTGGCATCTAATATTCTATATTAAATTCGATATAATGGGATATGTGCCGACATCTGGCGGTTGTTCGTGAGTGTATTAGTGAGTAAAGTACATTTTAGTACTCGCTCTTCCTTACTTTTATGTAATATTAGACTTTTATGTATCAATCAATTGATTTTAGCATGGAAAATACACTGTTTGTTTTTAGTCAAAAATTGAATTTTCATTTCGCAAAATAAATACCTTTTTTGAAAAAAATTGTATCGTTATAAAACCAACGAAATTTACAAAAAGATGTATAATTCTACATCACATCCAAATTTGGTGATAAAATACTGAAATCTGGCTCAGTTATACAAGTTTAAATATCCGGGTGTCAAACACCCACGGTGCAGCTAACGTAATTATTTTGAGGTGTGCAGTTTGAGGTTTAAATGTGGTCAATTTAAAACATTGTCAGTTGAAGGACGTAAAGAAGTTCTTACTCGCCATCACGGATGTTATAATTGTTTTACACCTGGTCATAGGCCCTTTAACTGTACAAGTAAACTGAAGTGTAGTAAATGTGGTAGAAAACATAACACCTTATTGCATGTAAATAATTTTGAATCTATTACAACGCCATCAGCTGATACTACGTCTCTAGATTCTGAATTGGCAGTTGCGGGTTCTTCAGCATCACCTGATAACGATGCTAGTAATGTAGCTCAGGTGGCGAGAGCTAATCATGTCTCACTTAATAGGGACTCAGAAAATGATCTTTCATTCCATTTCTTAAATAACCATCCAAATCTGTCGCGCTCGACGTTATTAGAGACAGCAGTCGTTACGTTAAGAGCAGATAACGGGAAAGCTCATAAATTTAGGGTTTTATTGGATCAAGGTTCGGAATGTTGTTTTGTTTTGGAAAGGGTGATGAAAATTTTGAATCCTAGTTTTCAGAAGGTTAAAGCTATAGTTTATGGAGTTGGTGGAATTAATATTGGCTCTTCAAGAAAATTAGCTCGGTTAAATTTACTCCCTGTCGAAAAGCACTGTCCTAAAGTCCTTATTCAAGCCTTAGTATTGCTCTATCTTACCGCTTATACGTCGCCTGAAGGACCTAATCAAAAAGATAAAATTGATTTGCCTGAATTGAAGTTAGCTGATCCTAACCCCTTTAGTTCCCAACAAATAGATTTGATTTTAGGCGCGGATAAATATGGCTCGTGTTCATTACCTGGCCTACAACAAGGTGTGTTAGGCACTCTTACTGCTCAATCTACCGTTTTTGGTTGGATTTTGTCAGGTCCTGTTACGTCGAATAAGATAGAGACAAACATCCCACTTACGGTACATCAGAGCATAACTTCTGAAGTCTTGCATGAAGACCTGAGTAAGTTTTGGGAATTGGAAGAACTTCCTAAAAGTGACCCCTTGACTGCTGAAGAAAAGCTTTGCGAAGAACATTTCTTCATGACTCACCAACGCAAAAACGATGGACGGTACTTAATACGGTTACCATTTAAGAATGAGCCACCAATAAAAATCGGTGCCTCATTTTCTAGAGCAAAACTTGTATTGGATAAAGTTCTACGACGATTAAATGAAAATTCAAAATTGTTCCAAGAGTATTCGGATTTTTTATCTGAATACGAAAAATTAGGACAAATGAAACTTGTGAAAGAAGAAGAGCTAGACAACTCTTCTCAGATTGTGTATTTACCACACCGCCCAGTTTTGAGAGAAAGTAGTTTTACTACAAAGCTGAGAGTTGTATTTAATGCATCAAGTTTAACTTCTAATAATACTTCTTCAAGTTCACATTTGCATATTGGTCCAAAAATTCTTAATGATTTAGTCTCTATTATTTTGAATTGGAGATTGACTCGTTTTGTTTACATGGCTGATATAGAAAAAATGTTTAGACAAATTTTGGTAGATGCTCGTGATTGCGATTATCAAAGAATTTTATGGTGCTCTCATAATAACAAAGTAGTGGCCTATCGACTTTTGACAGTCACTTATGGCACCGCCTATGCTCCTTACTTAGCTAATAAAGTAATTAAGCAATTAGCTCATGACGAAGGAAATAAGTTTCCTTTAGCTAAAATTATCCTGGAAATGAATATCTACGTCGATGATGTTTTGTTTGGTGCAGATACTAAAGAACAAGCCAGGGAGAAACGAATTCAAGTATCTCAATTGTTAGAAGCCGGTGGTTTCCACTTGCGAAAATGGGCGTCTAATGATCCAGAATTACTGGAAGATTGTCCTTTTGGAAAGCATGAAAGGGCTATAAAGTTTCCATTGTCTGAAGATGCTCAGCAATGGGTTGGTTAACTCCATTAATAGTGGTGGCTAAGTTATTGATGCAAGAGCTTTGGCTACGTAAGCTTGATTGGGATGAGAGGTTGCCTGACGACCTTCGGATTCAGTGGTTTGATTATCACAACACCTTGGAGAGACTGGAATCTCTGAGAGTTCCTAGATGGACGGGTGAACTGCAGGCTAATTTAAATTATGAGCTTCACGGATTTGCTGATGCTTCTTCTAAAGCATACTCTGCGTCCGTATATCTTAGAATTCTCGGTGAAGATTTGAATAATGCTCACGTTTGCTTATTAATGGCTATTTATCTAAAGTAGCCCCTCTTAAATATGTGTCAATTCCACGTTTGGAATTATGTGGGGCAGCCTTGCTTGCTAAGACACTCAAATTCCTCATGGATACTATGTCGCTTGAAAATGTCCCCACACTTTGTCACACTGATTCAGTTACTGTTTTGGCTTGGATCAGTAAGCATCCTTCAAATTAGCCAGTTTTTGTCGCTAATAGGGTTTCACTGATTCACGAAATTGTTCCTCGTGCTAAATGGCGATATATTTCTACCAAGGATAATCCAGCCGACTGTGCAACGAGGGGACTCTCGCCGGAAAAGATTTCAAAGCACCCTTTATGGTGGCAAGGCCCACCGTGGTTAAAATTACACTCAACTAAATGGCCTGATTATCGACACGATTCTCCCACGCCAACTGATCTAGAGCCGCGAGTACAAAAAAGTCATCACGTAGTGAGTGAGATCAAAAGTCCATTCGATTTAATGTTTAAATTTTCCTCCTGGCCTAAATTGCTCCGAGTAACTGCTTATTGCAAGAGGTTTGTTGATGCCTTTGTGTTTAAGCACTCTAAATGCTCAAAGTCTAAACCTCAATTTAGTACTCCTTCGCTCAATGCGCTTGAAATTCAACAAGCCGGTATATTTTGCATTAAATATGCTCAAGTCAGTTCCTTTTCGCTTGAACTGAAGGCTTTAAGCCTAAATGAGGAAATTGCAAAAAATTCGCCTCTGAAAAACTTGAATCCATTTTTGGATTATACCGGTATCTTACGATTGGGAGGAAGACTACGGCATGCTCCGATCATTTTTGATGAGAAGCATCCTATCATTCTACCGCGGCATCACCTAAGTGAAATTATAGCTTCACATGCTCACATCAGATCCTTACATGGTGGTCTACAATTGACCTTGCATACGCTCAGACAGCGTTTCTGGATCTTAAAAGCGCGCCCTCTGTACGCGAGAAAGAGCGACCCATAAAACTTACGTAGCACTGTTCGTCTGTTGTTGCACGCGTGCAGTACATCTAGAACTCGTGTCCGACTATTCGTCTGCTGCCTTTCTTGCCGCCTTCCAGCGATTTTCTTCTGGGCGAGGAAGACCAGCCCACTTGTATAGTGACAATGGCACTACATTCCACGGAGCAGATAAAGAATTAAGAAGTTTCACTTTGAAACTCAGACTCGATAATAATTTGCAAAATGAATTCGCTACAGAAGGCACATCATGGCATTTCATGCCTCCTTCTGCACCTCATTTTTGGGGTTTATGGGAAGCGGGTGTTAAAAGTTATAAACACCATCTAAAGCGAATTGTTGGCGCTCATACTCCAACTTACGAAGAGTTTTCTACTCTCCTAACGCGAATTGAAATGTGGCTAAATTCCCGTCCTATTGCTCCACTTTCCAATGATCCTGAAGACTTTGCTTATCTAACACCTGGACATTTTTTAATTGGTGCAGCTTTGACCAGTATCCCACAACCATCCGTGGAATTCATTGCAGAGTACCGATTGACACGCTAGCAATTAGTACACGAAATTTCTGAAATTTACTGGAGAAGATGGAGTAGTGATTACATGCAATCTTTGCAAAAACGTTACAAGTGGTTCAATAAGACCCCAAATCTTATGATCGGTGATATTGTTCTTATCAAGCATGATTCGCTACCGCCATGTCGATGGTTATTAGGTTGAATTATTAAATGTTACAAGGGAAAGGACGATTTAGTCCGTTCAGTTCGAGTAAAAACTGCCAGTTCTGAATACGGTCGACCGATTACACAAATTTGCCTCTTACTTGTAAAATCGAAAGAGGAAAACGAGATCTAAAATTTAATATTAAGTTACATTTGAGGATAATATGTAAAATAAGAAATTCTTCTCTTTGTTCATTTATTTGAATCTCTAATGTACTAATGGATGATGGCGGGCGGCTAAGACCTATAGTTATTACTTTGGTACTCATTGTTTTCTATTATTTTTCCTTAATTTCTTCCTGCTTACACGGCGGGCGGCATTTATTTTGTTACAAGATAAAATTTACACTTTTAATGTTTGTCGAGCTGTTATTACACTCGAGGCGGTCGGTATGTTTTCGAAAAGCGTCGAAACTTATAATTCTATTAATTGTGCTCTGTGAGTGTATCCGTTTACCAAATGAGTGTATGGTTCGAAAGCGATTATGAGAAAACAGTGTGCGAAAACAGTGAACCGCGACGGATCGTTCAGTGATCCCGTCTGATAGTTTCGTACGAAGAACTCAAGATTAACACTGTTACTAAAAAACTGGTGTTCTTGTGGCTGAGTGATAATATAAATGAGAATAGAGGTCTTAGTCTGCCAAATTTGACTCTTATCAATAAATTTGATAGTGGTTTGAAAAATGCTGAATTTTCATTGACTTTGCCTGGATCTGGCGACTTCCAATTTTTAAATAATTTACAAAAAACATTCTTCATCTCTAATCAGAACCATAATTAATTATCAACGAAATTGAACTAGATTCTAATACAGTGCTTTTAATATTATTAATACGATTTTACTTATTTAAAATTTAGAAATTAGATAAAGAAATATCTTTTTATATATATATAGTTCATATGCTAAAACGTTGACCATCTTTTTAAATCGAAATCTCTCTTACATTGGTTTGACTTGATTCTTTTCGAATCGCTTTATGTCCTGCCTGAAAAGATCCTGATTATAATATATTATAGCTGAATTTTATAGAATAGATATTATAATATCGATGTTCCTAGACAAAAAACAAGTAAATAAATTAAACGAATAGAATGCAAGAAAATTTATAAATTCGCGTTAAATCATGTAAATATTGTATTTTGAAAATTTGAATGGAGTGAAATTTGAGTGCGTGCATATACTCGCACAAATGTAGTTGGATAAACTAAATATAATACGAATTTATCATGACTACTAGTGGGAAGTTACAGATAATACCGTGTAATACTAAAAATGTACCAGTAATTACCTGTAATCGTCTTAAATTCCTGCATACAAATTTTTTTTCGATATAATTGTTTCATGAGTATAATAAATTGGATCTTCTGCTTTATTAATGTCTTATTTTCCATACATCAAATATTCATAATATCGAATAATTTTATTGAATTGAATAAAATTTGTTGAAAAGTAGATGATGAAAATCTTGAATATGCGATAAATCTGAGGGTATTTTGAAATTACTATCAAGCAAATAACGAAATTACTCAATAAAAATGATTGAATAAATATAGTTTCACATAAATTCACGATATTATGCATCACCATTTTTTATGAATGTTCGTACTTTAAATTTGAATACTACATTTTCCTTTTTTATTGAAAATTGAAAAAAATATGTTTAAAAAAATTTTATTTTCGTGAATTCAAATCAAATCAATTTATTTCATCCGTATTCAATAATTAGTTTCGTAATTTTTTTAACATTATTTTAAAAATCACGCTGTATATGTTGCTCTTTTAATTATCGAGGAATATTTTTTCTTTAAGAAATTAAAGAGGTATAACCCGATTATTATGATTACATTTCCTAATTTGACTTAGCGATGAAATTGTAGCGCTGATCAACTCTCACCCAACTTTTGTTTTTAAATGTAAATAATATCATAATTAAAGAACCTTTCAAGATTTATTTACGTTTACGAATAATTATTATATAAAAAAATATGAATATCAGTGTGCAATGCATATATTGAAAGTAAAAAAATGTATGCAAGGCCAAATGGTCATTTAAACAAAATGACCATGTGACATATAATAGTATAAGGATATTAATTTTTTATAATATGGTTATGATAAATTAGTCCTATTGCTTAATTAAAAAAAATTATTGTTGGCCCATTCCCGAAATTTAAATTTACTTAATGCAGCGTAAAAAATTATATTGAATACAGTTAATAATTTATGAAACAACTAAAGTGTAATATATATGTAGTTTATGATTTCATATAGTAGTTCTCATATAGTAGTAACTAAAAATAATAAAATTAATGTAAATTTCTTTTTTGAAACTTAAAGTTATTTAATTAAATTTTTCGGCTGAATATAAAATTAGTTATGAAAAACTTTATTTTAACCAAGAAGTGTTTTCTTTTTAATGAATTATATGAAAAATTGTCTTTACGGTTAGTATTTTACTCATACTCGAATTTTCATTTTGATGATTAAACATGAAATTTCTATTAATTGCAGAAGATTTACGAATGCTTGTAAGCTAGAAAAATATATAAATTACATTTTTTCAATTATATGGCGCCAGAATATACGATTTAGGCGCTAAATGTAAATAATTTAAATTGTTTGAAAAATAACATAATTTGCCTTGAAATCGAAGAAAATTCAATTACGTTTTTCATATGTGACGGAAGGCTGCACGATTTAGGCGCTTTAAAGGAAGATGTTGTGACGCAATTAGGAAAAACATTTTTTGGATTGAATTTGAATAATTTTAATTTAAAATAGTAATTGTTAAAGAATGACTCAATTATTTATATTAAGGCAGCAGGAGAAAAAGGGAGAAAGAAAGAGAAAAAAGCGAGACGAAACTTTCTTTCAGAATATATGGCGCCAAGCGGTACAATTTAGGCGCTTGAAGGGAAAATATTGCGACGCAATTAGGAAAAACATGTTTTATAATAGTTTGATTTATTCACTCGAGCGACGCAATGTGTTTCGGGTCATATAAATAAAGAGTGCACTTTAAAGAGCAAGTTTGAGCGCGCCTAGGGCGCGCACCTGTTGGATCTCGCGCTTCGCGCTCGATAATGTATTCACCTCGCGCTACGCGCTCGGACGCATTTGTCTGACACTTTAAGCTCAGTTCCTCTAGGTTTTCCCACTTCGTGTGCTCGTTATTGCGCGCTTCGCGGGCTATTAGTAAGTTTCATCGTTATGGCCTGATTTTCGTTTAATCATGTCAGTTTTACATAAAAAGAAGAACTAATTTACTTAAGGTTCTACCGACCTTAAGGAACACATTCTCATCAAGACACTCGCGCTTCGCGCTCGATGTTTCGTTTAAAAATTATGTAAACCTCGCGCTCCACGCTCATTTCTGTTGATCATATAGTAGAAACTCAAATCTTTGAGCGCGCTCGCGGCACGAAATTTGGTCGTCGCGCTTCGCAACGACCATATGTTACCATCTATGTCCTTAGATAAAAATGACTAAATTTGTATTTTATTCAAAATGAGGAAGAAAATTCCTTTACTTCAGCGTATATTTTTCGTATCTTTCTAATAAATCCTACTATCGGAATGATTTTTTCCAACTATCAGAAAAGGGGAGAAAAAAAGTATCTAAGTCATTTTTGGAACATATATATGATAAATTTTTAAATGATTATTGAAAAATGGACATTGGAATTTTTTTTGGTTCTCTTTCTTCTTTATTCCCGCCCTAAGTTTATTTTGGAGACTAAAAGGTTATGGTCAGTATTGCATTCAGAGTCCATCATGACTCTTGTATCTTTTACTATTTCTCTTAGCCTTTCATCCGTAATAACGAAGTCAATTGTACTGTGGATATTTTCTTTTCGCCAGGTAGACATGCGGATCATTTTATGTCTAAACCAAGCATTTGTAATAAATATGCCCTTTTCTAAGAACAAGCTGACTAATTTTTCCCTGTTACAATTTTTTCTTCTTGGATCCCCAGACTTACTAAGCACCCTTTCTGTATCTGCACCCTGACGTTGGACAACGACCCATCCGTTTACATCTCCTAGCAGAATGATTCTTTCACCTTGATCGCAAGAACTTATTGTATCATTTAAAGTCTACAATGTGACTCGCTATCTACTCCTGACCATATTTGAAAACAGCCTTTCAACACCCTGTTTTCTATGTTTCCACTTTCGCAACCCTTTTCCTTTGTCTCTGATACACATAGAATATCTATTTTTTTTATGTGCGTAGTTTCTCGTAATACTCTTACCATAAGATTACGGGGAGGTGGGGGGGGGGGGGCAAGGAATGGAAACCGAGAGAGTCGCAATTGTTTGATGTTTAATGCTGAGAAGGTCACCAACCTTCAGCAGCGTTGAATTAGATAGAAAGTTCCTATTTTCCGATCTGCCAGTTCCCGACCTACCTCTAGGTAAGGGACCAAAGAGCCTTTTTTTTCTTTGTTTGGATTTGCCTTATCTTGCATAGTTTGATCGTCAAATTAAAATTTTTTGATTTTTTATTATTTTTCGTGCAATAAACATGTGAATTTTCGATTTTATCAAGAAAATTCAGAAAGTCGTTATGATACTCTTGAAGAACGTGCAAAAAGAAACATTTCTCTCTTCTTGACATTTTTTAGTATCGTGCGTTGTTGGCTGAAAATGTTAATTTTCGTTTCTTGTTTTGGATATTGAAAATGCTGTAACTCTGTAAATTTTCAATTTATCGAAAAATGTCAATCGAAATAAATTGTTTGAATTTTTGAGAACTATGTATAGCCGTCCATAGAATTCCTTAAGGTTGAGAAAAATGGTCTAAAATTTTTGAAAATGCTCTAACCTTTTGAATTTTCATCCGAAATAGCTGGTTAACGAACTCGATCTTTCTTTTTGGTCCCAAAACCTGTGTGCGAAAGCACAATCCAATCCGATTAGTCTTTCAAAAGTTATCCGATATACAGACGACGACGACAACGACAACGACGACAACGACAACGACAACGACAGACAGACAGACACCGACGTAAAAACCATTTTTTCTGACTCAGGGGGTCTCAAAACGTCGACATTTAATGAAATCCACGAAAGTCATTTTTCACATAAAATCAATACCTTCTCATTATGATGAGAATGTAATAATTCATTATTTTTTGTGCGATCAAAATTTGAATTTTCGATTTTTACAAGGAAATTCGAAAAGTTGTCATGATATTCTTGTAGGGCTTTCAAAATGTAACGTTTTTCGTCTCCTGACTTTTTTTCATATTGTGCTTTGTTTCGCTCAAAATGTAAATTTTTGTTTTTTTTTGGGGGGGATTTTGAAAATGCCATAACTCTGACAATTTTTATTTTATCGAAAAAAGTCATGGGGATAAATTGTTTGAATTTTTGAGTACTATGGATAGCCGTCCGTGGAATTTCTAAATTTGGAAAAAAATGGTCTAAAAATTTTTGAAAATGTATTAACTTTTTGAGTTTTCATCGAAAATAGCTGGTTAACGAACTCGATCTCTCTTTTTGGTCCCAAAACCTGTGTGCGAAAGCACAATCCAATCCGATTAGTCTTTCGAAAGTTATCCGATATACAGCCGACGACGACAACGACAACGACAACGACAACGACGACAACGACAGACAGACAGACACCGACGTAAAAACCATTTTTTCTGACTCAGGGGGTCTCAAAACGTCGACATTTAATGAAATCCACGAAAGTCATTTTTCACATAAAATCAATACCTTCTCATATGATGAGAATGTAATAATATAAACATAAACGAGAAGAAACATAAAAGAGGAGATAGAAACACTATTTTCAGATTATGTTAGATACAAAATTTGATTATGTATTTATATTCAATATTATAATAATATATTCATATTTAATAATAAAATAATATCAAAAATACTTACATGGCCTTGTCCTCGTGGCCATGTACGTGTTTGATGCCATCGCGATTTTTCACTGAACACGCTTCGCTTCACTCCAGAGAGAACCCTCGAGCATCGAGTGTCATAGATCGACTATGATATCGATTGACTACGGCATCAGTCGATTCGCCAAACTTTCGACGACGACAAATTATAGACCAATAGGGTTTAGGAAAACTTCGCGCAAAATGAGTTGACCAATAAGATTTATATTAGGAGTATTTTTAACCAGGTAAGTTTGTTCCCTTCAGGACGTAGCACTAACAAGAAGTAATTATCAACAAATTTGAAGATCTTTTTTGAGAGCACAATTTTCGGCTGTTCATCTTTTTTCGTATCTTCCATAGTTTGACCACAAAATAGAATTTTTCATTATTTGTTGTGCGATCAGAATTTGAATGTTCGATTTTTTTAAGAAAATTCAAAAAGATGTTATTCAAATCTTGCAGGGCTTTCAAAAAGCAATACGTTTATTCTCTTGAATTTTTTCATATCGTGCGTTGTTTGGCTTACAATTTTCATTATCGATTGATCTTAACAATTTTATAATTTCTATAACTGTTTTTGACTAGCGTCGAGCCGCATCAGGTATACAAAATAATTGAAGTACAAAACTGCGACATGTACTGAGATAGTTAATAAAAGGAGTTAAAAAACGTTATTAGGTTTTGCTTAAAGTTAAAAACATAATCTTGTGTAAAGTATAGAATTAAAAAATCAGTAAATCATAAAGTGGATATAAATTAAGTAAAACATTATTATGTAACACTTTCTTCTGGACATGCAGTACATTTTTATTGCTAAATATAAATAAAAATATGGGCAGCACTCCTCTTCACTATGGCAACAACGGACATTAAAATACTGAAATCAAAAATATTAGTGCCGTTTTACATCAAACGACTCTATTTTAGTTCTGTTTCCATCCACGTGAAGCCGCGAAAGCGGCCGAATTATGATCAATCAGAGAATAGCAAAACTGACATGATATAGGGTACAAGTGGCCATAAATTCTTGAGCAAGACAGTGCTCACTCTCTTAACCGCACAAGTGGAGTTTCTTTGTTCGTCTACCAAAACTGCCTGTCATAGTTCAACCACTTTCCCGAGAGTCCAGGCCAGTTCATCCTCATCGAGAACTGAAGAGATGCTCTCAGACAAAGGCATCTACATTTATAACGTATCAACCGGTATGATTTCATTACATTAACCTTGGAAAACCTCTCAGCCTCATTTTCCAAGAAAGCAACATTTTTTAGTAGACGTGAAAGCCCTTAGCTCAGAAAGCCCCTTTTTTTGCCTAGAAAGCAGTCAAACATTTTGACCAGAAAGGAGTCTAAAGCTTTGGCCAAAAAGCAATTTAATAACTTGGAGGTTAAGTTTGCCACGTGTCCATGAGGTTTCCAAGATCGCGTATTTTGTATTCTTGAATTATTATTTTACATTTTATATCTATAAAAATAATATATATAGGTGGTTTATTGACATACTTCAGACTTCTTCTTCAGACATATTTCTTTGGTCTGAAGTATGTCAATAAACTACCTATATATATTATTTTTATAAATTTATATTACTCGCAGACAAACAACATCGCTCAAACGCCATCATTAATCTAATATTTTATATCATTATTTAGTCTATTATATTAATGTTGCATTCAACCAAATTAGATGTTAACCTTGTTGATTTGAAAATCTCTTTACGCATTAATTTTTTTGTGAATATTCAGTCGTTTTTCCAAAAACAAAACAATTTACTTAAGCCACGAAATGGAATATGTCCCCTAACACAGCACTACAAAAAAGTGGTCTGACCGAAAATCCACAGCAGTGTATGCTTATGTATTTTGACCAACTGAATTGGAATCCAAAGTCAAAAATATCAGATTGGCTCGTGCTTGAAACCTAGCCTAAAAAAACACCCGTGAAAAGGCAGTTTTCCGCCAAATTAGAAAAAAAAGAAAGTGGTCTGCCCGGCAGACCAGAGCAGTGTATCCTTATGTATTTCAACCCGCTGAATCCGAAGTCAGAAATATCATATTGGATCGTGTTTTAACCCTAACCTCAAGAAACACCCGTAAAAAGGTGGTTTCGGGGAGTCAGCTTGATGGTGGGTTTCTACTCTTTAACGGCATGCCATCGAGACCACGGCCACTCGATGATTATGACGTATAAACTTTGAAACCTACATTATTAACAACTCCATATGGGCACGTCACAGCAAAAGAAAGGCTCCTCCAAGTCGTGACTTTCTCTTTCTAAAGGTACTTGTCTCGTTTTTCCTCACGACTCTGAGGAATCTTTCTTTTGATCTGACGTGCTCTAATATCATGTAGACTTTAATCATAGAAATGGTTTATTCTTTCGAATTTTTGATCGTACTATGCATCACCAATCGTTTGAATTTCCGTAAATGAATGGAAACTTCTTTCATTGTTAATCTGATCACTATGTTCTCATTCACGATACAGCAACCTTTATGAATAAGAAACCATGCCCGCTACTTAATTTTCCTATTCTTTATTTGAGCTAGAGGGAAGATAATGGGGAAAATTCTTATTTCGGTAGAACGTAACCTCAATAATGTCGTTTGTTTGTTAGGATAACTTTAGAATTTGGGACTTAGAATTCTAATTTTGGGTACCTTTTGAGATGTCGCTCAGTTATCGTTATTTTGTCATTTCTGACTCAAGAAATTTGATCTAAATTTTATTGAAAATTAATAGAACCAAGCCAGGTTTGCTTACCTCTTGAATGGCATCCCATCCTCGGAGAAACAGGTGTGAAAACGCAATTCGATTGTCCCAAGTATAATTGACGTGTATATAATTGTTGTGAGCAAACAAACACAGTTGTATTGTGACTAAAATAATTTTAACTATTTGAACTATAAACTTATATGGAAATCTTCGCTTTGCTTGCCACTTTTCAATGGGATTCATAAAGAAAAATCTAAGTCTTCTTCGCATTTTTTCCTCCTCATACGTATGGACATTAGGAATCCTGCGTTCTGCTTGGATATACGGCTGTGATGTGCTGTAATAAGTAATAATCGATTTTAAAGACAAAAAAGTCATACGTCTGCTTATATCGGGGCTTTCGTAAATTTTATCCTACAATAGTTTTGGAAATTTTATCTTAAATAATCTTAACGGTAGTTGATATAAAATTAACTACTTCAAGTCCCAGTCGTTTCCCACGTTTCAACATTGCAGAAGCCTTCGTTCAGAAATTATAAACAAACAGATACACAAAATGTTTTTAATATATGAGATTACCAGATAATACACCATATATGTATATTGAGTTGAAAAAAAATATCCAAAAAAAGGATTCAATATTTTAGAGTTAGGGATTTTGAAGAATAATTAATCAAACTATTGAAATATGCGCTAAAATAGTTAATTCTATACTTACGAAGACTTTTGTACAGTTCAAAAGCAAACTATCAAGTTAATTCTAAATAATAATAAATAAAAGACACTATTTTTGCATACTATTTTTAGATGCTATATGATCAAATAAATCGTTAAAATACTCATTTTTCCATATTTTAAAATATTTTGAACCAGTTTTGTGTATATTTTAAAAATATTTTTGAAATTGTTATTAATTTGCATGCCTCTTTAAGGTTAGACTTAACTTTGAAAAGATATATATTTTGATCTGTTTGAAAAGCTTCATTTAAAAAATCTCATGGTCTACAGTAGTCAACATTTTGGTAATCACCTTAAAATTAAATCATGTCATTTTCGCTCAATGAGAGTAGAATGTTAAATGACAAAGAAAATTTTCAATTTCACAATTTGACCTGACGATTTTGTTTTATCATGGGAAACAAAACTCTCACTCTGATCAACTGTTGTATACACATGTCCGGGGGCTCTCGTGGTGGGGGAAGTTCCCTAACGTAGGCCAGAAAGTTTCGCACACTGACCACTGAGTGTAGTAGCGTATGTATCGAGTAGTGTAGGATTTGAAAAGGTAAACA
Source organism: Andricus quercusramuli (assembly GCA_932178445.1). Lineage (NCBI taxonomy): Eukaryota > Metazoa > Arthropoda > Insecta > Hymenoptera > Cynipidae > Andricus > Andricus quercusramuli. The sequence continues at coordinate 79,480 of CAKNXH010057342.1, forward strand.
CGTTTTCTAACCTCAAAGTCTCAACTGATCTTGATATTTAAATAAAATAAATGCAAAAATGCCGTGTTTCCCCGGCTTGAATTTCTTCGTTCAAAGGAATGTATTTACGAATTTCACTTTCCGGAGAACGATATTATCAGAGATTGTAAATTGTGGTAGGGAAGAGCGAATTATTCATCGTGCTCCATTACAATAAACTCGCTTGCGAAATTGTGCCAAACCGACGAAATTCGATAATCTCGAGAAATCGGCAGGAAGTTGGCGACAACCGCTTCAAAGTATAGAAAACTTAATTCTTATATGAAAAATAAACGTAATTATTTACTATGATTTTAATAATTTACAAATTAGAAGATTTACTTTTAATTGGATATTAGTATACCAATTTTCGGCTTCCGTTTTCGGTACCGATCGCGAGAGAACTGTTTTGTGTCAAGTGTTGGTTTTTTTGGCTTTGGTGAAGGGAATCAGCGTGTGTGGAAGGAGAAAGGGCATTGAGTGCGGAGATCAGGTGTGAAGGAAGAAGGGTGAGTGTAGGCAAGGGTGTAGAGGTTGAAAGTGAGGTGTGTGAAAAGGAAATTGGAGTGTACGAAAGTTTTGAGGTTAGGAGTGAAAAATTGATGTGCGGCAAGGGGGGTAAGAGATAGGCAGGTGAAGAGAGGGTAGCGTCGTGGAACAGTGGGTAAAGTTGGATACGGGGATGTCGACGACGGTAAGAAGTCCGCAAACGGGCGCCAGAGGTCAGGCGGGAGATGAGGCAATTGCTGACGAGGTTGCGAGCTCGGTTAGTGGAGTGAAGGGGGACAGTAGCGGTAGCGGTAGCGGTCAAGAGTCGTTTAAGACGCCGACTAGGGTGGGGATGGCAGAGACAAGGGATTCAGGTACGGCCCATAAAGGCGGGAGGCCCTCTAACCTACAACGCCTGAACAAGCTAGGCAGCGCGGGCTCGAATCGAAGTTTGGACGAATGGCGAAAAAAAGGAAACGTGACCAGTAGTGAGGGGGAAGACAAAAGAAAAAGAGAGGAAGGGGACGATGAGTTAGAAACGGATAAGCAAAGCAAGAAAGGCAGGAATAAACTCACTAAACGGAAAACACCAGATAGAGATAGGGGGGACGGAGGGATGTTTGAAAAATTAGAGGCTCTCATAAAAGGGTTTAGAGAGGAAACAAGGAGAAGTTTGGAAGACATGAATAGACAGGGAAATGCTGTAAGGGGGGAAGTAAGGAAAGTAAGAGAAAAGTGGGAGGAGTGGGATAAAATCTGGAAAGAGGAGAAGGATAAGGTATGGCGTAAGCTAGAGAGCATAGAGAATAGACAGAAGGAGGATGACGAAAGGAGAAATATTGAGATCAAACAGCTGGAAGAACGGGTGAACAACTTAGAATTGAGGAATGAACATATGGGGAAAGAAACAGAGGGTGCGGAAATAGACATAGGGAGTAATAAGAACGTGCAAAATGAGAATGAAAGATTGAAGAAGAGACTGAGTGACATTGAAAGGAGATTGGAAGGGGAAGAAAAGGCAAAGAGAAAAAATAACATAATTATTAAGGGATTGACAATGGAGAGTGAAACAGGGGAGGCGGAAATCATAAATCTTCTGAGAAATATTGGAGTGCAGGTAAGGGTAGAAGGAGTTAAGAGGATAGGAGGGACGAACGAAGGAAAGGAAGGAATGTTTGTAGTAAAAGTAGGGAGTGAGGAGGAGAAAAAGAAAATTATGGAGAACAAAAAATTATTGAAAGGAAGAAGGGAAAGAATTGAAGAGGATCTGACATGGAGGGAGAGGAAAAGGAGATGGCAAATAGACCAGAGGGCATGGATAGAGAGGAAAAAGGGGCACATGGTATGGATAGGGAGAGACAGATTATGGATAAATGGAGAGGAATGGTTCTGGGACGAGGAAGCAGAAGAAATAAGGAAGAAGGAAAAAAGAGTTGAGAAAGGTAGAAAAAAGGAAGATACAAAAGATGTTAGCGAGCAAACAGAGGGGTTTCCAAAAAGCAAGGCGGAAGAAAAGTAAGGAGGATAGGAGAGGGAAGGGATGGGAAAAACGTAAAAATAGCTTTCTGGAATGTGTCAGGCTTGAAGAACAAGAATGAAGGATTTTGGCGGGATGTGATTATGATGAGTGAAACATGGGCAGATAAGAAGGAGTGGAAGGGGATGAAAAGGATGCTACCTAAAGGGTATGTGTGGACAATGCAAGAATCGAGAAAGGAACACGTTAAAGGTAGAGGGATGGGCGGCATGGTCTCGGGGGTGAGAAAAGAACTGGCAGTAAAAGGGAGAACAGAGGAGGATAGAGAGGAAAAGGATGGAACAATGGTAAGAAGGATTGTAATTGGAAAAGTCAAAATAGCGGTGGTTTGTGTATATAGAAGAAGAGGGGAAGAGGAAGGTTGGAGAGAAATAAGGAGGTGGATGGAGGAAAAGAAGGAAGAGTTGGTTTTGATAGGAGGTGACTTGAATGCTTGGACTGGCGAGCAAGGGGGAGGGACTTGGGATGAAGAAGAGGAGGCCTATATAAGGAGCTCCAAACATAGGGAGATAGACAGGGAGGGGAGGAGGTTACTAGAAGTAATAGGAGAAACAGGATGGTTCATATGTAATGGCAATATGAAAGGAGATGAGAAGGGAGAGATCACATTTGTAGGTAAGGGAGAGACGGTTATAGACTACATCCTGGCGGAAGAAAGAATGAGGAATATGATATGCAGTATGAAGGTGGGGAATGAGATAGGGTCCGAGCACTTCCCAGTAATAGCGACACTGAAAGGTGGCGTCCACAAGCGCGGTAGAGGGAGAAAGGAAAGAGGGGGGGAAAGGAACGCGAAAATGGGAGACTGGGGGTTAGATAAATTAAAAGTGTTTGAACAAAAAATGGAAAAGGAGAATGTTAGATATGAGAAGGAGGAGGAAGTAGACGTGTTGATTGAGAGGTTGAAAGGGTCGATTGAGAAGGTAAGGGATGAGATAGGTGCGAAAGAAAGAAGAGAAAAGGGAAAGAGAGGCTGGTGGGATGAGGAATGCAGGGAGAGTAAGGAGAGAATGAAAGAGTCTGTAAGAAAATGGAGGAAAGGAGAAATAGAGAAGGCGGAGTACAACATGAGAAAAAGAGAACATGAGAGGATGCTGGAAGGGAAAAAGCAAAAAGGAAAGGAGAAATACAAGGAAGAAGTAGAAAAAGCAATCAAAGAAGGTAGGGTGTGGGATGTGATAAACAGGGAAAGAGGAGGAAGGAGGGGCGTGAATGAAGAAATAGAAATGGATGAATGGACGGATTATTTTAAGGGTCTGCTAGGGGGAGAACAAAATAGGATCGAAGGGGAAAATAGAAAGACAGTCCAGGGAGAAAGGGAGGAAGTGAACGAAATAACAAGAGAAGAAGTGAATGAGGCGATAGATAGACTAAAAAGAAGCAAGGCTACAGGAGAGGATGGTATGGAGAACGAAGCGATAAAGTATGGAGGAGAAGGGACTAGGGAAGGGATGTGGAAGATCTGCAACAAGGTCTGGAAAGGAGAAGGGTGGCCGGAGGAGTGGAGGACAGGGCTGGTGGTACCGCTTGTCAAGAAAGGGGATGGTAAGAAGGTAGAAGAGTACAGAGGGATCACCCTCATGCCAGTGGGTTATAAAATATACACGGAAATTCTAAGAAAAAGGTTGGAGAGTCAGATAGAAGAGAAACAAAGTATCCCACACAATCAGACGGGATTTAGAAAAGGGATGGGAACAATAGATAACATTTACGTACTCAACTACTTGGTTAACAGAAACTTAGGGAGAAAAAAAGGGAAATTAGTAGCCTTGTTCGTAGATTTTAAAGCAGCTTTTGACTCAGTGAATAGAAAAGTTCTATGGCAGGCAATGAAAGAGAAGGGAATAGAGGAAGGGTTAGTGAAGAGGATAAAGGAAATTTTTACTGAAACCAGGATTAGGGTGAAGATAGGGGGGAAAAAAGGGGAGGTTTTCTGGACAGAAAGAGGTCTTAGGCAAGGGTGCCCGTTGAGTCCGCTGCTCTTTAATATGCTGCTGGCAGACTTAGAGGAGAAGCTAAAGGAGAAAGGGAAAGGGGGGACGATCCTGGGTAATAGCAAACTATACTCCCTAGCATACGCGGACGACGTAGTTCTATTAGCAGACGATGAGAAGGGTATGAACCTAATGATAAAAATTTTCGAAGAATATGTACGAGCAAAAGAACTGACGGTGAACGTAGGGAAGACCAAGGTGATGTGCTTCAGAAAGAGAAATACCAAAATAGGTTACGGTTGGAAGATGAACGGACAAACAGTGGAAACTGTGGAGGAGTTCTGTTACCTAGGTTTCTGGTTTGAGGCAGGAGGGGGAAACGAGGTGCAGGTGAGGAAGAGAATCGAATGTGCGAGCAAAGTAATGGGCCAAGTATGGGGTATAGGAAAGAGAAGGTTCAAGGACGATTGGAGAATGAGGGTCTGGTTGTTTGATGCGTTGGTTTGGGCGGTGTTGTGTTATGGAGTGGAGGTTTGGGGATGGAAGGAACATAGGAAAGTGGAAAGCATACATGAGAGATTTCTGAGATGGGTAATGGGGGTCAGTTGGAGTTGTCCAGGATACATGATAAGGGAAGAACTAGGAAGGGAAAAAATGGTAACTAGACAAATTAAGAGAGCCTGGAGGTTTGAAGAGAAACTGAAAAGGGGGGAGGGGAGCAGGATAGCACAAGTATGCTTGGACGAAGTTCGGAACAAGGAGACGAGAGGAAATTTGGGAAACTCGAAATGGGAGGAAGAAAGGACAAAAATGAGGAATGTTTGTGATATGCAGGAAGGGGTTCTGGATTGGCAGAACATAGAATTAGAGCTATTAGTAAGACAAGGAGAAGAGAGATGGAGAAAGATTATGGATTCGAAGTACAATAGATGGTATATGATGGTCAAAGGGTTGACGGAACCAGAATATTTGCAAAAGATGAAAAAGGAAGACAAATGGAATAGGGTGGTACGGTTTAGAATGGGGGAAGGAGTGAGATCTTGTAGATATTGGATGGATGAAGAGGATAATTTGTGCAGAGTATGTGGATACGAGGTGGAGTCATGGGCACATGTGTTAGAGAGGTGTACAGGAGAGGAAGATGGACAGTTGAGTGTGGATGAGTGTGTGAGATGGATCTTGGATGGTAATGGACAGGGAGTGATGTGGATGAAAAAGCTGGAAGAAATAAGAGAAAGCATGGGAACAGGGCAGAGCCAAACGGGTAATCCTCTGTGAAGGAAAGTCACTAGAAAAATGGTAAATTTTAAATCGTTGAAAATGCAATTGATGGTAAGAGAAAACGGAAGCCCTGGAAGGTCGCTCATGCTTAGATTTGTAGAAAGTTAAGAATAATAGTATTAATATGACTGTTATCATGTAAGGCGAAGATATAGAAAATAAGCAGCGAATAAGTTAGACTAAGGATGAAATGTAAAGATATGTACAGGGAGCGGAGGCCCTCAAACCCGTAAAAGGGAGAGATTAAATATAGTATACCAATTTTCACGATTTTATTTGAAAAATTCTTTAGTCTCCAGAAGATAATTCTTCAGTTTTAGGAATTGACGTTTTGGGAATTTGGCGCAGGTACATATTTAACATTTTTTATTTAAAATTATATTTGAATACTTGGAGAATACTTCAATATTTAAAAAAATATAAACATGTTGTTTTAGTTTCCGCAAGAAATTTGGAGGAATATACGTTTTCATTAGCCAATGAGTCTGAAAATTTCGAAAATGTAGCACAGGAATCTATTGAAAATCTGCAGACATTGTTAAAGTGTTGATCTAATGATTTACTTGTTAATGATAGCGCAAAAGATTCATATCATTCATGTGCTGATGGTAATATCCGTATGGAAACTGAGCCTACATCACATGATTGCCCAGTTTATAATTCCAGTAATGATTAAATTGACTTGAAATTCAAATTTCAAATTAAACCGCCACTTTCTCTGCTCTATTATTACGTCACTACCAGAAGTGGCAACTTTGTGAAATAATCGGAAGCTTCAATAAGGGAACTTCCCCCACCACGAGAGCCCCCGGACCTGTGTATACGACCCTGCTCTGATCCAATATGTAACGTGACCACAGGCTGTTCTTACTCAATTTGGGTATGTAGCTCAGTCTAATCTCGTACATTTAGGTTAAGATTTATTATGTATATCTGGTTTGTTATAATTTTAAAATGTTATTCTTATGGCTGTTTACCAGTCTATATTTTCTTTTTGTGGATTTCGTTAACAGATGTCAACGTTTTAATTTAAATGAATTGTTTTTAATAGAAATATATAAAGACATTATATGTAATGCAGACGGGAAGAGAGGGAAGGGAGAAATACTCGCATTTCTAGAGTTTTTGTTTATTCTATTACCTGGACGAAGATGAACCTCACAATCTTTTGACAACTCCAAAAGTGTCCTAACCTCTAGAAGAAAAAATTGGCAATTCTACTTAGTAATAATTCGTTACTGTTAATAACAAGCTGACAGTTCTCAAATAACTTGCTCGGTGAGCTGTACTATTTACAACCTTAGCTGGATGAGATTGAGTAGTTGTGTCGACCGACGGCACTGCTATGTCGCTTTTAACGAATTTCATAACTCAAGGAAAAAGAAGAGAGCTCGGTAGAGCTGAAGCCGCCAGATGACGTAATATCGTGTTACCATTAAAAAAGAATTATAATGAAATATATACGATGATTCTTTTGAAATACGAGGTGCAACCTCGTCAATGTTGAGTAGTGACTTGTTACAAGTACCTGAGTTACTGAAAAGTTACGTTATTTGTAACTTTTGGGTTAGCTTAGTGACTATTTTAAAAAGTAACTTGCAACGTAACATAGTTACGATTTTTGCAGTAACTTGTAACTTCAATTTTAATTAGTTTGAAGTTACAAAATTTTGTTGTTGTATCTCCTATTAAGAGAGGTTGATGGGTCCTTGGATGAAAAGTAATAAACAATGATGCGCGGAGGCGGAGGATACCAGAAACAGAATATGGCCTCGCGTTGTCTTACGAGCTTCGGTGTTCATGTTGTTTGTGGCACCGAACAAGCAGGTCTAGACGGTGTAACGAATCTGAAGTGCTGGAATTAATCAATGGATGGCTCCTACAAGCAATAAAAACAATATATACAGGTAGTACAGCAAGTGTAAGTGTAAATGGAAAACTGAGTGACTGGTTAGATCTTATGCAAGGCGTGAAACAAGGATTGCGTTATGTCCTAATGGCTATTTATCAGATTTATGGATGAGTGTCGAAGAATGGCCCTCTTCGACAAAGAAGTTGTAGATCTCGAAACAGTGAAGGTATGTGGGTTAGCTTTCGCAGAAGACAAGATTATTATGGCAGAATCAATCGAGGACTTGCAAAGAAAGTTGAATAAACTTTATACAAACATGAAGAACATGGGTCTCAAAATTAACGTAGATAAAACAAAAATTATGGTGTTTGAAGAAAAAAGTGAGAATACAATTGCAACACTGTCCTAAATGATGAGAGATCAGAATAAGTTGACAAGTACGTACATCTGGGTAGCTTGTTCACTAGCGACGGCAAATTAGGTGGAGAGTTAGATAGGCGCATAAATGAGGGTAAGAAGGTTATCGGTAGAGCAGGTTCCATTCTCAGAAATAAAAGCATATCGAAAAAAGCTAACATGGCCATACATAATTCTATATTTGTACCCACTGTACTATACGGTAGCGAGACATAGACTTGTCAAGAAAAGGACAAAAGCAAAATTAACGCGATTGGCATTAAATCTCTGCGCACAATATGCGGCAAAACACTGATGGACAAAGTCCGAAATGAGAAAGTACCGCCTACCCCGAAAGGCCCGAGAGCTCCGGTTCTTGCAGTAAGCCACGTTGATTTGGGCTAACTCCCCAATGCCACGAATTATGCGTTTACGACACCAGTATCGCGCAGTGCCACTCACGATAGGCCTCTCTCGGATGGAGGCCATGGTTCAGTTGGGAGTGGCAATAGGACCGAATCGAGGCGACGACCAGGCGAGAACATCGATTTAAATGGTCGGACCAACTCAGGAGACATCCTTACCTGTTGGCAAAGAAGCTCACCGGCGCGAAGAGCATTCATGCAGAGGTTACATGACCGTTGGGTTAATATGCACCCAGAATATGCCCATAAAACGCCTCATGCATCAAATATTCAGTGCGTGATTAGCTACAAAACATCAAATAAAAAATTCACTCCAAAAGTTAGGGCACTTGCTCGAAACTTAAGGAAAGCAAATCACACGTTGAACAAGTGTCAACTGCTGACCATTAAGCAGCACTGGACGCAAAAAATAAGATCTCTTTTAACAGCGAAACAGCGCACAGTGGACCTTGTTTGACATTCTGTCTTAAAATCGTAGAACTTTAGATCGGAATGACCCAGAGGGATATAATTTTTTTTTTAATTAAAGAAAAAACCTTTCTGAATATAGAAAAATTATAGAGGAAGTCAAAAAACAAAAAATGGTGATCCCGAAAATCTGTGTTGAAGATGGAATTTTTGGCAAAAAAAATCGTTTATTGAATACCAAAAACGCTTAGATTCTACATTTCATGTGCTATACATGTTTTTATATAGATTTTTGCATGCCCAATCCGAATCTGACATGTAAATCGTTGTAAGACAAAATCCAAAATGGCGGCACCAATATGACAAACTAAAATTGTAAAACGAAACCGATTTGACTAAAATTTGCTACAAGGTGGGGTTTCAGGTCGCTGATTGCAAATCCAAGGTCAAAATTTAAAACTTCAAAATGGCGGATCCAATATGGCGGACCGAAATTGTAAAAGGAAACCGATTTGACCAAAATTTGCTACAAGGGGGTTTTTCGGGTCGCTGATTTCAAATGCAGGGTCAAAATTGAAAAATTCAAAATGGCGGATCCAATATGGTGGACCAACATTGTAAAAGGAAACCGATTTGACTAAAGAATACTACTCAGGGGTTTTTCGGGTCGCTGATTTTAAATCCAGGCTCAACATTCAAAATGTTGGATCCAATATGGCGGACCAAAATTGTCAAAGGAAACGATTTGACTAAAATTTGCTACGAGGGGGTTTTTCGGTTCGATGATTTCAAATCCGGGGTCAAAATTGAAAAATTGAAAATGGCGGATCCAATATGGTGGACCAAATTATAGAACAAAAATTATTCGACTTAAAATGTTTTTTGCACAATTTTGGTCCACCATTTTGAATTTTTCAACTTTGACCCTGGATTTGAAATCAGAGGCCCGAAGAACCCCCTTATAGCAAAATTTTAGTCATATCGGTTTCCTTTTACAATTTTGGTCCGCCATATTTGATCGGCCATTTTGAATTTTTTCAATTTTGACCCCGAATTTGAAATCAGCGACCCGAAAAACCTTCTTGTAGCAAATTTTAGTCACATAGGTTTCCTTTTACAATTTTGGTCCACCATATTGGATCCGCCATTTTTGATTTGATAATTTTGACCGCGGATTTGAAATCAGCGACCAGAAAAACCCCCTTGTAGCAAATTTTAGTCACATCGGTTCCCTTTTACAATTTGGTCCTCCATATTGGATCCGCCATTTTGAATTTTTAAATTTGGACCTTGGATTTGTAATTAGCGACCTGAAAAACAACCTTTTAGCAAATTGTAATCAAATCGGTTTCGTTTTATGATTTGAGTCTGCCATATTGGCTCCGCCATTTTGGATTTTGTCTTACAACGATTTACATGTCAGACTCGGATTTCGCATGCAAAAATCTATATAAAAACATGTATAGCACATAAAATGTAAAATCTAAGCGTTTTTGGTATTCAATAAATGATTTTTTTTGCCAAAAATTCCATCTTCAATCCAGATTTTCAAGGTCACAATTTTTTTGTTTGACTTTCTCTATAATTTTTCTTTATTCGGGAAGGTTTTTTCTTTAATTTAAAAAAAAAATATCCCTCTAGGTCATTCCGGTCCAAAGTTCTACGATTTTGAGACAAAATTTCAAAAAAGGTCCACTGTGCAGCGCCTTGAGCGGCGAGTGAAGTAGATTCAGGAAAATTCCACCTTTTCTACTCATCCTTCCTGTCTGTTCAATAAAACGTCACCGGACGTTAAAAATCCGCCTAGTTGAGAAGAGATACAAGTGAAGAAAGTTATCGCTAGAACTAAGAACTTTTCAGCGCCCGGGCCAGATAAAATTAACAACTTTTGGTGGAAGAAGTATATACTTCTACACACCAACATCTAGCTCATAAATTGACTACTTTTTTAAACGGAGAACAACCCGTCCCGCAGTAACTAGTAGAAGGACGCACGGTATTGATGCCTAAGACCGAAGATTTGTCAATTCCAAAGAACTACAGGCCCATAGTTTGTTTAAACACCAGCCACAGGCTATTCACTGGCTGGCAGGTTGCAGGGAGAACCTGTTAATAGACAGATGTATTACCCAGGACTCGATCAGGTATTGACGCAATCTGTCCACGACTTGGATTGATGACCGTAAGGCATTCGATAACATGAACCATGACCTACTTATTAAGCTTGAGTGCCTGGAGGTGCATCCAAAAATAGTGAGATGAAAAAAAGAGCTTATGCTCTTCTGGAGGACAAGATTTGTCATAACAACTGACAAAAGACAAGTGACTAGAAGCTATATCACATGTAAGAGGGGGGTCCTTCAAGGAGACTCTGTAAGTCCGATACTTTTCTGCATCTCCTTCTTGCCTCTATCTATTGTGCTCCGAGGCAAAAGCTCTGGATACCTATGTGGACCGCCGAACAGAAGAGAATATAAGGTCAACAACCTTTTATACGTGGATGACCTTAAACTCTTTGCTTCCTCAAAAGAGGACCTTAAGATCCTTGTGGAGGCGGTAAATAGGTACTCTAAAGCGATTGACATGAGCTTCGGACTGGACAAGTGTGGCTGCGTCCACCTACACCAAGGAAGATTAGAAACTACATCATCGCGTGACGATCAGAATGTTCAACTGATAGGCGGGAATACCATTCAACATCTTGGTATTGGAGAAACATATACATATCTTGGAATATCACAAGCGGAAACCCAAAATGTGCGTATGCTAAAACCGGCCCTAGGAAAAAGGTATCGCCAAATTCTCAGAAAAATTTGGTCTTCCGAATTATCTGAAAATAATAAGATCCAGGCGATCAATATGCTGGCCGTTCCTATAGTGCTCTGCACGTTTGGTGCAGTAAAATGGAACGTCGATGAGTTGAAGCAACTTGACCGAAGCACACGCAAGATGATGACAATACATCGAAGTTATCATCCTAGATCTTCCGTACCTCGAATATACCTCCCTCGAGATAAAGGGGGTAGAGGCTTGCTAAGCTTAGAGTCTCTTCATCAAAGAACGGTTCTGGCTACAGCCTGCTCAGTTCTAAATAGCACAGATTCCTTTATGCGACTCGTACATCAACATGAAGTCGTCAATGCTGCGGCGTTTCTATACCGTGCCGCAGATAGGGCCGCAGAGGAGCTTAGCCTCCCATTTGATTCCAGCGACATTACACATGGCCTAGCATCACCAACACCTTTGGTGCTCAAAATTCGTGTTATACGCATTATACGTACAGAAGAGCTCTCCATAGGTCTGTCCAACATGTTTCTCAAGTTTGCTGAATTAAAAAAATCGGAGACTGAGTAGGCGATACCAACTGCCGAGCGTGCAAGAGCCAGAAACCCTTGGACATGTTCTCAGTGGATGCTCAAAATATGCACGCTACGGGTACATAGAGAGACACAATGCGGCTCTAAAAGTGTTATATTAACATTTTAGGCACTTCTATGGTGTTCATCTATTGCTCGTCGTGCCATACGCCCAGAGGGAACTCGAGTTCGTTGTGGAGAATGTTCAGTGTAAGGTCTACTGGAATTTCTCATTCATTTACGTGATTGAATTCTCGGCACCAGCCGATGGTAATATCACGGCAAAGGAAAAAGAAAAACGGGCGAAATATCAAGCACTTCTTTTCGAGTTGAGCAGGCTGTACCAAGGCTACAAAGTTCATCTTGTTGTTCTCATAATCGGCTGTCTTGGAGGTATGAAAGCTTAATTTCTTAGCCAACTCAACAAGATTCCCGCTTGCCAGCGTCAGGCGCATTCCATCGAGAACCGGATGCAAAAGACTGTTCTTCTGGGATCACTTCATCTGGTCCATCAAAACTGTTCCTCATAACATTCTACAAAGATTGGTAGCTCTAAAAAAAAATCCAGAGGTGAAACCTTCATCTCCAGCTGTCCGTCTACCGCGTAAGGTCATCCGCGGCTAAAAAACTGACTCCAAGGAACAGTGTTACACGATGTTATCTCGCGTGAATTTCCCGATCTTACTTATTTTCTAGGATAGAAGGAGCAGAAGCTCCTTCCAGAAGCACTGCTTCCAGAAGCAGAGCAGAAGCACGTTCCAGTTTCGTCGGGATTGGTTGCTCTAAGGAACCATGCTCGTAGCTTCCGGAGCCTGCTACTTCTCATAATAATAAACCATAGATAACCCTACCGAAGGCGTTCTCGCGTTAACGTCGCGGTAGGGCTTGAGCTTTCCTCTCATGAAGTTGACAGCTATGCTGGCTGTAGAATTGCTACTGACAGGGTTTCCCATGCTAGACAGGCAGATAACGAAGGGGAAAGGGACTAAGAGGAGCACCAAAAACCCATTTATTATGCAGAAGTTTTTTAATCTATATAGACGATGGTCGCTTCCCGAGGATCGTCGGGGCACCCCTGGTGCCACCGTTGGGGGTGGCAGCGTGCAAGCCGGTGGTGGTGAGTTGAGTGATGGTTGGGTAGATCTCACCGGGATACTCTAAAGGGCTACTGTTTCGGCTGGGATCCCCCAACCGACCACTTCCACAGGAATGCCGCGGCAGCGCTTCAACTTTCAAACCCATCATGATGAATGCTTCATGCGCTTCCAATTTGAACGCGAGACGGGAGTGACCACATCTTCTCTCGACGGGATGGTCTTGCGCCAAAACTTTGTAGCGAATTTCCCGGAAATGAGAATAGTAACACAAGACGACCTTGAACAGCAAAGGCGTGAGAGTATAGATGCGAACCTCCACCCTAGAAGAACCATCAACCGGATAAGATCGGAGGTTAGGAATGCATTCCGCCAGCAACTCCAGGGTGCTCAGGCCAAAAAGAGGATTAGGTGGACGCCGGAAATGAATAGAGATGTGATCAGATGTTAGTTTTAGGCAACAGCACTGGGCGGTCCCGTTAGGGGCGAACAACATCGTCTCATCTTGGGTCTTCATCCTGAGCTGGCCCATAGTGACTGAACGACATCTTGCTGATCAATTAAGATCCATTGGGCGGCGCCACCTAATATCCGAGGTCGAAATAAGTACAATCGAAAAACAGGTGCAACAACAACTAGCAGCACCTGTAGTGCACCCCACAGATGCGATGGAAGAGGAGGTTCATATACCCGTGACACGAGACGCTATAGACGAGCGGGGGCCGAATCTGGAGGATGTAGCAGGGCGACTGTCTCACGGTCGACAGTCTTTAGGCTTGCAGCCGCCGGAGCCTGCCCCTGCTTCTGCTGAACTCATTGAAAAGCTCAATGAGGAAAGCCTGGGACTCATGGTGTGCTTCACTGATGCCATCCTAGAGTTCGCAGAACAAGAACCATCAATGAGAAAAGGTTCGCCGAAATTTAGAGTCAACAAGGACCTTCTCCGGTTGACTGGCGGCTTACACAACGAGATACTGCCTCTGCTCTTGCAGCGGGATATGAGCTTGCTGTAAGTGCAGACTCTTGCATATTGTGCTGCCGTCGCATGTGCCAGGATGATGAGCATAAAACTCAAAGGCCAGGCTACTACCAACTATGCCCCAGGAAAGATGTCAGAACCTCCATGGAAATTTCGACTTCAAGGCGAGATTAGCAAAATAAGAGCAAAACTGAGAGGGTTTTATCTACCAATTTCGAAAGGGCAATCGGTCTCAGAGACTGACTCGCCACGTGGAGGAGATCCTTCGCCCACATAACATCAGTTCAAGAACATCTACGAACCTGGACGAAGTGATTGATTGTCTTAAGCAGAGGCTCATGGTCGTGTTAGCACGACTGCGACGATTTAAGATAGCGATCACGAGAAGGAATGACAATAGGACTTTTGTAGCAGACGAAAAACGTTTCTATCGCGGACTTGCAGATGGCAAAAACAACACTCCAAACTATTGTGAAACATCTAGGGCCGAGGAAATGGTCAGATACTGGTCGAATATCTGGGTACTCATAGGTCAAGTCAACTAGACACGACGTGGCTCCACCTAGAAAATGACAGAGTTGCACGGTTGCTTGGGATGAATATTCTATCCATTTCAGCTTCCTATGTGACTCGTATCCTAAAGAGGGCTAAGAACTGGAAAGCGCCTGCTGTGGATGGAGTGCACAGCTTCTGGTATAAATACCTGCAGGTTCTGCACCCCGCGCTTTCTGGGCCCTTCAAAACATCTTGGAGAACCCAGATCGCTTGCCCTCTTTTATAACGGAGGGCGTAACGTATATGATACCCCAAAAGGTAGATGCTGGTAGTCCTAGTGATTACCGACCAATCACCTGCCACTCGACCCTCTATAAATGTCTCACGGCTATCATTTCTGAGTTCGTCTATAAATATTGTGAGAGCAACAACGTCCTGTCCGAAGAACAAAAAGGTTGCTGTCGAGGCTCCCGTGGTTGCAAGGACCTAGTCACGATTGACAATGTGGTTGTGTTGCATGCGAAACACCACCAACTCAATTTGCAGATGGCCTACATTGACTACCAACAGGCGTTTTCTCCATACCCGACGATTATTTACTTGAGGTCCTTAAGACATATAAGATCTGTCGACGCGTCATCCAATTTTTGGACGTTTTTTTTTGAACGTGGTGCATAAGGATTAAATGTTTTAGTCGTGGGATGATGAGGGATAACCAATCCTTGCCTATTAAACGAGGAATCTTCCAGAATGATTCATGCAGCGCACTATTGTTTTGTTTAGCATTGAACCCACTAAGTTGGACACTCAACAAGACGTCCTATTTGTTCAAAATTGAGGTAGGAGTAGCTGAGTCTCAACTTACCCACCTCCTATACATGGACGATATAAAGGTTTATGCAAGCTCAGAGTTGGAACTGAACAGCCTACTTAACATCTTGCTGCAGTTCTCCTATAACATCAGGATGTCTCTGGGTTTGGACAAATGCAGAAAGCTGCATTCGTCCCGTGGAGAGATAAATGCTCCACTGATACTGGACGACCACGCTCTGATTGAGGCGATGACTGATGAAGAATCGTACAGGTACCTTGGCATACTGCAGACGAGCGGTCCGCTCCACTCTGCAATTAAAAAGGCGCTTGAGACTGTTTTTTCCTCTAGCCATTCCTCTCCTAACATACTCCTTTGGTCATTGCTATCCAGGACCGGGTACTCCAGACGAGGAATTACCAAAAACACATCCTCAATATGGAGGCAGTTATTGACAGATGCCGCCTTTGTGGAAATCCCAATGAGAACATCGAGCACATCAGTGATGGCTGTACGATGCTTGCCTCGCAAGAATACACGCGCAGACAAAATGATGTTGCTGGGATCATTCACCAACAAATTTCCCTGAACACTAGTTAAAGTCGTGAAGAACGAACAACATCTCCTCTACTGGGACAGGACTATTCTGATTGACATCGAGTCACACACAATCATCCAGATGTCCTCTGGTTAAATAAACGTGCTCAACACGTGAGAATAATAGACTTAAGCGTTCCCCTTAACAACAACATTAGGCTCCGATACACTGAGAAGATCTAGAAATATTCGGAGCTGAAACAGGAGATCCTAACCGTTTGGAGACGACAGATGACTGTGATAAACACATTTTTAGTTTTCAACTTCTAATTTTTGACTTTCTATTTATTATCCTTTCTTTGTATATGTGTATGTCCGTGTGCGTGTGTGAAGTTGTGTTTGTCTCCCACCGTCTAAAGTACAAAGAACTACAGGCCCATAGCTTGTTTAAACACCAGCTACAAGCTATTCACTGGCATCCTTAAATAGAAGATATTAACATCTATCGAGCCGGTATGGAGTGCAATACTTGAACAACGTGGGTGAAAAAGAGGGTAGGCAGGCTGCAGGGAGAACCTGTTAATAGACCGGTGTATTACCCAGGACTCGATCAAGTATTGACGCAATCCGTCCACGACTTGGATTGACTACCGTAAGGCATTCGATAACACGAACCATGAGCTACTTATTTAGCTTCTTGAGTGCCTGGAGGTGCATCCAAAAATAGTGGAATGCAAAAAAGAGCTTATGCTCTTGTGGCGGACAAGATTGGTCATAACACCTGACAAAAGACAAGTGACTGCAAGCTATATCACATGTAAGAGGGGGGTCTTTCAAGCAGACTCTCTAAGTCCGATACTTTTCTGCATCTCCTTCTTGCCCCTATCTATTGCGCTCCGAGGCAAAAGCTCCGGATACCTATGTGGCCCGCCGAACAGAAGAGAATATAAGGTCAACCACCTTTTATACATGGACGACCTTATACTCTTTGCTTCCTCAAAGCAGGATCTTAACATCCTTGTGGAGGCGGTAAATAGGTACTCTAAAGCGATTGGCATGAGATTCCGACTGGACAAGTGTGCCTGCGTCCACCTACACCAAGGAAGACTAGAAAGAACATCATCGCGTGACAATCGGGATGTTCAACTGATAGCCGGAAATACGATTTAACATCTTGGTATTGGAAAAGCATATAAATATCTTATCATAAATTTGAATTTTAAAATTTAGAGATTTTTCGGGTTTCAATCGTGTGCGAAACTATGAATGATGCCGACGTTTCGTGAACATAGCAGTTCACTTCTTCAGCGCTGACCTGAAACTGAAGTTTCAGGGTATGTTGTTCTTATATATGTATTCTCTACGATGCCTGTGATTGGCCAGAGTGTTTCCTGTGAAAGGATTCAGTTTTTTTGTCAGAAAGCGTGCTAGGTTGTAAATTGGTGAGTTTATTGCGCTGACGATCGGTCTGAGTGGGATGTTGTTTTTGTGAATTTTTGGGAGTCCGTAAAGTTTTTGAGAGATGGGATTAGTAGGTTTTAATTTAGATATTGTTTCGCTGTCAAGATTTGATTCTTTTAGAAGGGTTTTTGTTTTTCTGACTATTGTGTTTGTGGGGTCTTTGTTAAGTTTTTTATATGTATCGTCAGTAAGAAGGTGTATGATTTTGTTGTTATAGTCTTCTTTATTCATTACTTCTGTTCTGTTGCCTTTGTCTGCGGGCAATATTATGATGTTTTTATTCTGATTGAGTTCTTTATTAGCTGTTTTTTCTTCTTTTGTTAAGCTTAAGGAGGGAAGTTGGGCTTCGCGTAAGATGTTGGCCGCCCTACGCCGTATGTCATTCGCTTTATCGGGTGGAAGGGTATATATTGTGGATTCCAAATTATTGATCATTTCATCTTTTGGGATTTTGGAGGGAGTGACTACAAAATTATGTCCTTTAGATAAGGCTGAAATCATTTCATTGCTGAGAGAATGGTTAGAGATGTTTTTTATTGTGTTTTTATTTTTTGTTTTCGAGTGCAAAAATCATTACTCAGTTGGGATTGTTTAAATGATATGCGGTCCAATGTGGACCAAATGTCAAATCTGAGAGTGTTTGATAGGAAAAGGTGAAGTTTTAGTAGTTTTTTGGAGGTGGTCTGCAAAGCAAATTTGGTATGTTGTATTCTTTCTTTCAAGAGAAGCAAACTTGTTTTATGTAGAATTGATTCGGTTTTACATGTTCCCAAATGGTTTTTCAACTGTAAGAATTTTGGGACAATGTTATTGTCCCGAAACCGTTTCAAGAAAGATAAAGATGTTCGTAGCTTAGCATGAGAAAACCTGAGCTTACTAAAAGTGTAAGTTTTAGTAAGAAAACTCTCCCCGAAGAGTTGTTTAATAATAGATTTCATACTTTCACGATGATTCATTATAATAAATTTTAAATTTTTAAATTTTTCGGGTTTCAATCATGTGCGAAATTATGAATGTTGCCGACGTTTCGTGAACATTGCCGTTCACTTCTTCAGGGCTGACCTGAAACTGAAGTTTCAGGTTATGTTGTTCTTATATATATATATATATATATATTCTCAGGAGCAGCAATGGGATCTCCAACCTCGCCTGTAATAGCCAACATTTTTATGGAAAATCTAGAAACTAAAGTCTTTAACAAATCCAAACTTAAATCGGAATTTTTGTGTCGTTACGTTGACGACACTTTTCTCATTTGGAGACATGGACTAGATGAACTACACAAATTTTTTGATTTCATCAATCAAGTACACCCTAATATCCACTTCGCCATGGAAATGGAACAAAACGGAAAATTACCTTTCTTGAACGAACTAGTTTACAAAAGATCCGATAACACATTAGGACATGAAGTTTACAGAAAACCGCCGCATGCAAACAGATACCTGCATGCCTCCTCCCACCACCACCCATCTTAAAAGCAATCGGTCATCAACTCCCTTGTATATAGAGCTGTCTCCATAACAGATAAAGAGAACTTGCAAAAGGAACTACAAAATGTTGAATAAATCCTAATACAAAACAATTACACAAACAAACAAATTAATAACACGATAAGAAAATACACTCAAAAAAGCACAATGATCCGGAAGTGTATAATATCCCTTGTTCTTGTAGCAAAGTCTATATTGGAGAAACCGGGAGGGAGGTAAGTCAACATGTAAAAGAACATGAGAGTAAAGTCAGGTTAAAACATTTCACGCAATCAGCAGTAGCTGAGCATCATATCGAAACAGGACATAGCATTTTATTTGACAAAACAACCATCATAGCAAAAACATACGATATTTTTCCAAGAAAACATAGAGAAGCAATCGAAATCTTGAAACACCCGAATAACATGAATAGGGACAATGGATGTAATACCAATCCGATTTGACTGTCCGTCCTCCCACGTTTTTTAAAAAAGACTTGATTGGCCAATCAAGTTCGACCAGTCCCCACCATGGTGCACTCTGGCCAATCACAGGCATCGTAGAGAATACATATATAAGAACAACATAACCTGAAACTTCAGTTTCAGGTCAGCCCTAAAGAAGTGAACTGCAATGTTCACGAAACGTCTGCAACATTCATAGTTTCGCACACGATTGAAACCCTAAAAATCTTTAAATTAAAGATTTTAATTTATTATAATGAATCATCGTGAAAGTATTAAATCAACATACATATCTTGGAATGCCGGAAGCGGAAACCCGGTGAAGAAGACATCCCTAGCGAATTTCATAAACATCTATCAGAAAACTGGATCCCTTATCTGGATAGCTTTTTCAACAGAATTTGAGAGTCAGACAAAGTATCTTCCGACTGGTCTAACATTCAAACCCTTATGCACTTTAAAAAATGTAATATTGGCAACACTGAAAATTACAGAGAAATTGCTTTGATCAATTCTACTGCAAATATTTTCACCCGAACTCTGTCGTCAAGGCTGACTAGATGGGCTGAAGTAGAAAACTGCCTTCCGGAGAAACAGTCGGGTTTCGTTTTCTATGGAAAAAAATACTCGGGAAGGGAGTGAGTACAAAAATGTTAAGAATCATCTTAAGTTTATATGGTAACGCTTCCGTAACTATTAGGACTAGATCCTCTACTATCTACTATCTACTAGCCGCTTTATTAACCTCTGACTTAAAGAAATTCCTAAGAAACCACAGGGCTATAAGAATTTCAATCGATCATCTAATTGATGTAATTTTACTGGCCTATGTTGACAATATAGTGATTCTCGCCAACTTTCAAGCCGATCTTCAATTTAAGATTAACCTGACTGAGGAATACTGTAGAGTAAATTTCTTTCAAGTAAATGGCTCTGGGGTTCAGCCTGAAGTAGTTGAGTAGTATTTCGACTTATGTTCCATGTTCTCAAGTTCGGGTCGTTTCTTTAAAGAGGTTACCAAGAAAATTAATTCAGCAGATGTTGCTACGTGCGGTGTTCTAAGAATTCTTTATTTTGAGAAACCTAATGCTGGGTGCACTAAAATCACGCTTTTGCGGAATCTCGCACTCAGTGTATTGTATTACGCTATCGCAGTCTAGGGTATGAGATAAACTGAAATAATCGAGAAGCTTCAATCAAGATTCTTCAAGAGGGTTTGAAGCCTTTCGTCTTATACACCAAATTATGCTTTACGACTAAAAACTGACAGATTTCAATTGGCTCAAGATATGTTTAGGCTAACGCCAAGTTGGCTAGAGACGCTGCTGGAAATGGAGGACCAAAGATATCCTGTACGTTGCTTGAAGAGATTGAATTCCTCAGCAGCTAAGCCTTCGATTAATGTTAAATTTAATTGGGTTTTGCAATTAAAGGAGCTTTTTTTGCGTGTGTAACTCTGCTCATTTATGGCTGGGACTAAATTTGCATCACCTCTTAGCTACATATCCTGCGTATGCGGATTTTAGTTCCTCCATTTTTCAGCATCCTCCAGGTGTCAAATCCAATGCCCAATACTGGTGATACTTTCTTAACTCTAACTCTCTGCAAGAACTCCACAAACTCGCCTTTTTGATGTCTAAAATCTTGAGTCTAAAAACATTTGTAATGGTAACACTTTTACCGAATGAAGATGTACCAGTTCCATTAAAAAAATGGTAAGAATTCATTAGCAGTGTGATGTAAGTGTTATAGAAGCAGAATATAACATTTGTTATGTAACTAGTTTAGACGCAAGAACTATAACAATTTCGTTACAGTATTACTATTACGTAAGTGAACTGTAACGGCGTTGCGATGCAGTTCTGTAAGTTATATATAATGAACATTAGTAACGGCGATGTAACAATGTGACATACCTGTTATGAGACAATCGTGTAACATTTGTTCCGTAACTTAATTACGTGCATGGCCGATACAAATTTTGTTACCGTGTTAAGTAAGTGAAATTAAATGGCATTACTGTGTGGTTCTGTAAGCCGTGCATAATTCAAATTAGTAACAGCTATGTCAGAATGTGAAATAAACGTTCTATACCAGTCATATGAATAACATGAAAATAAAACCTTTATCTCCCTTCAACTTTTAAATACATTTTCATCCGTTTTTATATGGGTGTTAGATACAAGCTCTAACATAAAATTCAATTAATGAAAATTGATGTTATTTAGAGATATTCAGACAAATTATTTTGGTTATACGTTCAATATATATATGTTTATTTAGTTAGTCTTTGGCACGAAAACACAAACAAATATTAATTCTAAGAAACCATTTTTAAGTTATTGGTAGTCGTCATCTTTTACAAAAAAAAAAAAAGAACAAGGGAAGAGGACACTACCCGTCTAAAAGTTTTTAAATTATTGCAATATTGTTGAAAGAGAAGAAAAAATTACAAACAGTCATATTCATGGCATGCGCCAGGACGATATTTTGGTAAACACATTTAGTACAGAGAAGGTTAGTATGATGTCACGTTAAACTTATTTTTATTACACATTGAGTCATACAGCTAGAGTTACAGCATGCGAAAAAAGTTTGAAATTGAAAAAACAAATTAGTTTCATAAGCACTGATAGACATCATTAATATTCATTTTTACAGTTTGTAAATTAATGCACAAAGTATTGTACTTTTTAATAAAAATTGACTATATAATTTTTTGTATAAGTCTATTATAGGTTTTCTGGTCGATATTTGTAACAATTATCTTAATTTTTAACAATTATTAATTCCCTTTTGTAAAAAGTATAATTAAAGAAAGAACACTTGAAATTTATAACAATTCTAATAATGATAAAAAGTTAAAATGGTTAGAAACACTAAATAAAAATGATAAGAGTTTAACTCTTCTTTATACAGGGTGTCCATGCCAGGGCTTACCAAAAAGTATGCAACCCGCTACACACGGCCATAAGAATAGCATTGGCGTGTAAGACGATTTGCATAATTTTCGGTAAGCCCTGGCGTGGACACACTGTATGTTTGTCAGAAAGAATTAGAAGTTCCCTCAAGAAATTGAATATTAATGCATACTTCAAAAATAGTAATAACTGAGAGAATGCATATATCAACAAAAAAGATCCAGCGTCAATAGAAAATTTATCGGTTGTTGTTTACCTCATAAGATGCGCAAAGCTTGTTCAAAGATTTAAATAGGTGAAAATAGCGGAAGACTAAAAACGCGAATAGCTGAGCACAAAAGGGATTGCAGAATCAGTAATAATAATAAGGGCATATCCCAACATGCGTGGCCATTTGATCATCATTTTGATTTTGATTTTAAAAATATCAAAATTTTAGCAAAAGAATTTATTACCTAAAAAAGAAGAATTATAGAGTCAATTTTTATTAAGAAGTACAAACTTTCGGCGCGTGCGTATTAACCTTCTCTGTACTAAATGTGGTTGCCAAAATGTCCTCCTGCCGTATGTTATGAATACGAATATTTGTAATTTTTTCTTCCTTTGAACAATATTAAAATGATTTAAAAACTTTCAGATGGGTAGTCCCCTCTTCCCTTTTTTTTGTGAAAGAGTACTACAACAAACTTAAAAATGGTTTAGTACAATTACCGTTTGTTTGTGTTTTCGTGTCAACGACGATTTGCTCAGGTAATAATTTTTAATTCGTATAGTTTATTTATTCAATTTTTATTTTATTACTAGATCTGTGGAATTAGACATTTAAATTGTTATTAAAAATGTTTGTTTTTCAAACCCTTTTGTAATGTTCAGCTTAAGAAAGACCCAAAGACGGGTTGAAACGTCGGTTTATTTTAATTTTTGTAACTAAACAGATATATTGAACGCATGACCAAAATAATTTGTCTTAATCTCTCTAAATGAAATAAATCTTCATCAAAAAAATGTTCAAAGAAAGGATCAAATTTGAGGCTTTGTTTTGAATTTTCGATTTATAATAAAATTCAATTTTTTTGCATTAAATTTACGACAGAAATAACGGAAATAACTATTATTCTCGATTAAAAATATTGTATAACTAATGTGTGTTAGCCCTGACTTTGAGCAAAAAAGCTTGGCTGAGATTTTGTCGACAAGGTCCATGCAGTTCGATAGCTCGGGTTAGGTAGAGTTCGAATTCCCAACTGGTGCGATTTTTCAAAGCGTTTGAGAGTGCGATTATATTTGTAAGTGATCGTGCGTGCAATTGTATAATTTAATAAATAAATTAAGTGCAGTGATAACATAGAAAACAATTTTTTTGGCAAATGTATCATTACATTCTCGTCCCGTAAGTGGTACAGAACATCTATATGACATAAAACTGTTATAACATGGTTACATGCGTGTTACAAAACTTATATCACAGAGTTACTATACAGACCTGAGTGTAATATTTTGCGTCACAGGTGAGCCAACTGTGACTCAACAGTTACGTAACATTTTATAATACAATCTGTTATTGAACAGTTACATAACTATTATAACCATATTTTCTGGAATGAAGCTGATCCACGCGTGAACATTGAACAGTTAGTCCAGACTCTGTGTGATACGTCTTCGGCAGATCGTGCGTTTTCGAGATAAGCACAATTTTTTAATTACTCCCGATTAACGTATGAAAAGAAATTTCGTGATGTAAATATTCTTGATTTGACGTCTGGGAATAACAATTTAGAATTTTCAATTTTCAAACACCTTATTTCATTGACTTCTTCCAGACTGGAAGAAGTCGATGAAATAAGGTTTTTCCTTAAAAATTCCCGATTAACGCTTTCCTCAAACCACAAAGCGTGTCCAGAGTTCTTTCAGAGAAATCATATCGGCCTGCATCAGAATTTCTAAACAAAGCTTGATTAAGCAGACCTGGCAGAGACTGCGTTTTAAGGACTAAAACAGTTTGAACAATCAATCAAGAAATATGTATGTGTCCGATATTATATCATTTTCAAACAATTTCAACTTAAAAGCAGTACAATTTCGTGATAATAAGTTGTTTCTTGAAAAATCTAAATTGAAAAATGTCATTTACACATTAAAAATAAAAAAAATGAAACAACGAAATTTTTAATGTTTAAATTCTGCACCCCGAAATTCGAACGATTCAAGGTTTACTTTATTCTAAATATCTCAATTTTATTTTCGAATATTTGATTGCACAACTGCAAAGTATGTCTGGTGTTATTTGGGCACAAGAAGTCCTGATTCGCTGAATCATGTTCTCACGAGTCGTTGAAACTTCTTGATAAACTTGACTTTTTAAAAAAACATCACGTGCATCCTAAACGACGACCCATGACAGATTTATGTGTAAATTTCATCAGTAAACGTTATCTGAAATTGTAATATTACATAAAGCAAATAATAACTCACGCACATGTAGGAGTATGCAAATTTATTTTCTCTTATATGTAATGTCGCGCAAAAGTTTCTGGACATCTATTTTCCAATAGGTTGAACAAGCACCCTAGTTTCAATAATAATAAACTGCAGATTTTCTCTCGATTATTGCATGAAAGGTGATAAAAGTACCCGTTTTATGGACATAATGAAAGCCAGTATACTTGGCAGGAATTCTCAAAACAGAATGAAAAAGAAACCGAAAAAATGCAAAATAGCAGTTTTCTAATTAATTCATACTACAAACTGTATTTCTTGTGTTTTTTCGACATAAATTATTTTTTATCGATAAATAACGAGTTTCCAAGTACTTTGTAAATAATTTACAATTGTTTAAACAATTATTCGTTTAAAAAATATATTTTTCTCTGTAATTCGTGGAAAATTATTATTTTCGAGATATAAATTCCAGAGAATAATAACTTGTTACAATTTGAGGGAGAAAAGATTGTTTAAACAAATGGAAATTGTTTAAATGATGACCAATTATGTAAAAAACAAAACATATTCTTAACATTCATAAAATCTATCACTTATGTCCCGAAAACAATAATTTTCCACGATTCTAAGAAAAATATAATTTTTAAATAAATGATAATTGTTTGAATAATTAAAAATTATTTACAAAGTACTTGGAAACTAGCTCCTTATCAATTAAAAATACTTCTTGTTAAAAAATTCAAAGAATACCGTTTTTAGTATGAACTTAATAGAAAGCTGCTATTTTGCAGTTTTTGGGTGACTTTCCAAGCACAATAACAATGGCTTCAAAGGGGTATGGGGGAGTCAAAATTAAAACTTATGGGCGGGGGGTGGGGGATTATTCTTTGAACATGCTTTAAGAGGTTTTAATACTTTAATTCACAAAAAGTTCATAACAAGTAAGCTTTTTTTCCATTTTTGCTTCCTCATGTTGATTTCAAAGGCTCGGGGGCACGTGTTAACTTAGACAGAAAAATAAAACAAGAAAAATGTTAAGTTGATGAACTGTAAATAGAAATTAAGTAGTTATTTTTAAAATTGAACTAAAGTTCGACTCTTAACAATAGAATCGTCTTATAATATTGATTTTATAAGACGATTCTGAGTCTGTTCATAATTTAATACATTTTTAGATTTTTACGTTAAAAATTGAATTATTTCAATTCGAAAGCCTTAGTAATTAATTAAATGTATGAATCACTGAAGTTAAGCAGTGTTGGGCGCGGTTAGTACTTGGATGGGTGACCGTTCGAGAATAATACTACTGCGTTGCTGTTGGCGGTCGTGGGTGTGGTGAGCCCACACTTGTAGTTATTTACTACAAGAAACTATCCACCTAGAAACACTACCCGAATCGGGTAGTGTCACGCCTACCCCTAGAGGCTCGCCGAAAGGGAAACGGCTTAATGGTATACAAAAAAAAAAAAAAAAAAAAAAAAAAAAATACTTTCATTCAATTTCAAATTCTATTAAAATATTATAGCATTCTAGAATACTCCATTTATGAAGCATTCAGTTAGAAAATTTGTAATTGAAAAAAAAAGATTTTGAAGTTTCAATCGAATGCATACATTTCATTAATTACTAAGGCTTTCGAATTGAAATAATTCAATTTTCAACGTAAAAATCTCAAAATGTATTAAATTATGAACAGACTCAGAATCGTCTTATAAAATCAATTTTATAAGACGATTCTATTGTTAAGAGTCGAACTTAAGTTCAATTTTAAAAATAACTGCTTAATTTCTATTAACAGTTCATCAACTCAACATTTTTCTTGTTTTATTTTTCTGTCTAAGTTAACCCGTGCCCCCGAGCCTTTGAAATCAACATGGGATTTTTAATGGGAAAAGCTTGATTTTCAAAAAAATGGAAAAAAGAGTTACTTGTTATAAACCTTTTGTCAATTCAAGTATTAAAACCTCTTAATAATCGCATAATTGCGTTCTAAATGTCACTTTGAACTTCGTTTTCCGATTTCACCCCACTGTGCGCTGTTGCTCCCTGCATTTTGGATCCGTCATCTTTAACTTTGAATTATTTAATATTAAAAATCTGTGATCATGCAATATTTAGAATCTCACCTCAAGGTAAATGTCCCAGTAATCGTGACGGTCCCAATAATAGTGAAGATTAGTTATAATTTGAACATAATGTTAGATAGCTGTGAATTCGATCTCGAGTGTTTCCACTTTGTTTGTATTTATAATTGTATGGTGCTCATTTCACGAGCACTTTACTTCCCGTTAGTAAATGTATTTGCTTCCTCATAGAGGAAGCATTAGTTATTTTTTTCAATAATAGACAAACCAAAGTCTTCATTTTGCTCAATTTAAAAATAGAAATTTACCAAAAATGAAAAATTACAAAATAATACAAAAAATGTTTTTAATGCAAAGACAAATCAGACAAATCAAATCTTGCGTTCGAAATAATAATTTGTTGAGCTGGAAAAGGGAAAGGAAAAGTTCTGTCGCACCCTATCCCTTTCCCAGCTTTATGATTTCTTCACAAAAATTGTCATAATATTACTCTATTTGAAAATTTATGATCAAAAAGTCTTTTCTATTCATGCATCAACTTTAAATTATATCGATGAAAAAAGTTTTTCTGTTTGAAACTGATGATTCAGATATTATAAATGAGCAGAACTTCCCTAATCTTCAATAAAGTGTATTATTATTATTATAGATGAATCGATTTGGCTCGAATCAAAAGAATTTGTCCGTTCTTGCATCAACTTTGAATTATGTTCATGAAAAAAGTTTTACTATAAAAAAAAAAGATTTTCAAAATATATAAATTACCATAACTTCCCTACTCTTTGATGAAATGCGTTATTATTATAGGTCAATCGATTCGTTTCAAATCAAGGAATCTTTTATATCCTTGCATCAACTCTGAATTATGCTAATGAAAAAAGTTTTACTATAAAAAACCTATTTTCAAAATATATAAATTACCATAACTTCCCTACAATTTGATAAAATGCATTAAAATTATAGGTCAATCGATTCGTTTCGAACCAAGGAATCTTTTAGATTGTTGCATCAACTCTAAATTATGCTAATGAAAAAAGTTTTAACATAAAAAACCGATTTTCAAAATATATAAATTACCATAACTTCCCTACTCTTCAATAAAATGTATTAATGTGTCAATTATAGTCTCCAAACGATAGGTCAAAACAATAAAAAATTCCTCCAATTTCAAATTTGTCAAAACGTTTCGGCTGTTATGTCAGCCCTCATCAGTCAAAATTTATTTCTGATATTGTGATGGTAAAACAACATCAACAATTAGAAAATTAAAAACTTCCATTAAAATAATAAATATAATAAACTATCAAAATTTCAAAGATGTTAAAAATAAAAACAAAGCTTAAATTAAGAACGAAGAACAGATACCATTCACTGAGTCATTGACGGGTGAGATTGTCACAGCCGAAACGTTTCGACAAATTTGAAATTGGACGAATTTTTTATTGTTTTGAGCTATCGTTTGGAGAAATATACTACAAGGTCGTGCCTTTATTATCAACAATGAAAATGTATTAATATTATAGGTCAATCGATTCGTTCCGAACCAAAGAATCTTTTATATTGTTGCGTCAACTTTGAATTATGTGAATGAAAAAAGTTTTACTATGAAAAACCGATTTTTAAAATATTTTTGAGTGCTGGAAAAAAATGCGATAAATATTTTTAGAAATCCTTCGGTCAGTTTCAAGATATTAGTGAGGAAAGTAAGCTCTCCAAATTTCATCAATTCATCTGCAACCGTTTTCTAGTTATCGTGTTCACAAAAAAGCGTGACATCCACACATCCACACACACACACACACATCCGGACAATTGCTTCGAACATTGTATTAGACATTTTTAAATTAGGGAGGGTTTAATTAAATGAATTAAATTTTTTTTAAATGTTACCATTACAAAGCTTCCCCTATAAGGAAACAAAAATGGAAAAAAGCTACTTGTTATGAACTTTTTGTGAATTAAAGTATTAAAACCTCTTAAAGCATGTTCAAAGAATAATCCCCCCCCCCATAAGTTTTTATTTTGACTCCCCCATACCCCTTTGAAGCCATTGTTATTGTGCTTGGAAAGTCGCCCAAAAACTGCAAAATAGCAGTTTTCTATTAAGTTCATACTAAAAACGGTATTCTTTGGATTTTTTAACAAGAATTATTTTTAATTGATATGGGACTAGTTTCGAAGTACATTGTAAATAATTTTTAATTATTCAAACAATTATCATTTATTTAAAAATTATATTTTTCTTAGAATCGTGGAAAATTATTGTTTTCGGGACATAAGTGATAGATTTTATGAATGTTAAGAATATGTTCTGTTTTTTACATAATTGGTCATTATTTAAACAATTTCCATTTGTTTAAACAATCTTTTCTCCCTCAATTTGTAACAAGTTATTATTCTCTGGAATTTATATCTCGAAAATAATAATTTTCCACGAATTACAGAGAAAAATATATTTTTTAAACGAATAATTGTTTAAACAATTGTAAATTATTTACAAAGTACTTGGAAACTCGTTATTTATCGAAAAAAAATAATTCATGTCGAAAAAACACAAGAAATACAGTTTGTAGTATGAATTCATTAGAAAACTGCTATTTTGCATTTTTTCGGTTTCTTTTTCATTCTGTTTTGAGAATTCCCGCCAAGTATACTGGCTTTCATTATGTCCATAAACCGGGTACTTTTATCACCTTTCATGCAATAATCGAGAGAAAATCTGCAGTTTATTATTATTGAAACTAGGGTGCTTGTTCAACCTATTGGAAAATATATGTCCAGAAACTTTTGCACGACATTACATATAAGAGAAAATAAATTTGTATACTCCTAAATGTGCGTGAGTTATTATTTGCTTTATGTAATATTTCAATTTCAGTTAACGTTTACTGATGATATTTACACATAAATCTGTCATGGGTCGTCGTTTAGGACGCACGTGATGTTTTTTTAAAAAGTCAAGTTTATCAAGAAGTTCCAACAACTCGTGAGAACATGATTCAGCGAATCAGGACTTCTTGTGCCCAAATAACACCAGACATACTTTGCAGTTGTGCGCAATCTTTCCAAGCAAGAATCAACAAGTACATCAAAGTGGGAGGATACTATTTTGAGCACTTAATGTAAAATTTTCATCAAAAACAAGCAACCCAATGGTGAGCGGCAAGGGGACTCACCGAAAACAAGCACCACGATAGTGAGAGGCGAGGGAACTCACCGAAAACAAGCACCACGATAATAAGAGGCGAGAGGACTGACCGAAAAGAGCACCCCGATGGTGAGAGGCTAGAAGACTCGCCGAAAAAATGACACCAAAGGGAACAGACAATTACTATGTCCACGTGGTTTTTCCTGGGTAGCGCTAAAAAGTAGCTAAAGTAGCTTCATAATGTTTTACTCCACTTTAACCATCTATCCTGAATTCAATCAAATTTTGAATAAATATTACGTATTTTTTAATGGAGAATTTGAAGCTGCAATAAAAGACAGAGATTCCCACAAAATCAAATATACATTACGCTAGAGAAATTATAATACGCATACAGACCACATAGCTCGAATACTGGTGAAAAACTAAAATCATATTTTAGAGCTCAAAAATGTTGAATGCTCATTATTTTTTGAGATAAAACATGTGGAATTTGGCCAATCACGTCCCGTGTAAAAATATTTTGTCTTGGTTTTTGTCTTCAAGACGGCCCATTTTGTCTCCAAGACATCGATTCTTGTTCCGTCTCATAAGCGAGACTTGCTAGACATAAGATTTTTGTCTTAAATTCATGACAATAGCTCTCAGTGGGTTGCATTCGGCAAGACAAACAAACTTGTCTTAAAACATGAAGCGTTCTGTTTTGTCTTGGCTGAAGGGTACGACTTTCTTTCATGGGAATGATATTACCTACTTGCTAAAATTCTTCGAAAGAAACATGGACTTTATTTTCTGAGTGAATCAATAGATGTCTCTCAAACTGATTCAGATAAATTCAATGTTGAGAAAAGTCTACAGCCCTCAATATTCACCGGACTGACATTTTCTATTAATTTGGGATGATTAAATTTCAAACAGATCTACCTAACGCAAATTTTTTGTATGGACAATGCTTGCTAGTGAACAGTAATAAACAAGCAGAAATTTTAAAAGTATTTGTTCACTTTTGACCATTTTTGAATTGTGCAAGAAACATGTTATTTTTTGTTAAATTAAAATCACTTTTTTTTTAAAGTTGAATGTGTCAAACTTGAAATTTGTTCAGTTTGAATAGTAGAAATATATTAAATCATTTTTATTTCATAAAAAGCATTTTTTTCAAGGTGTTTAAAAAGTAAAAAAGGTCAAATTCAGGATTTTGGAAAGCGTTAAACACCATGATATTTCGCGCAAACTTCAAACATATCTTCAGTTCAAAAATTTATTTTGGTTGATTACTATATTCTCTTAGAGTTAGAGTAATGCTCGAATGTTGCAGTTTTTTTCTGGAATTTTCAGCTCTTCTTTGACTTCTTAGTTTTCGGTAATTACTTCAAGAAAAAAATTCAAATTCATATGTTTTATTCCATATAGAACATTAGAGGGATATTTCAAATACCTGTTTTATTTCAGAAAAACATTCACAAGAAGAAAGACTGTTTGAAGAATGATGTTCTCTATTGTTTATTTATTATTTGTTCGTAACCAAAAAGCCAAAGCAAAGTTGCAAATTTCAGAAAAAAACGCCACTTTCTAGCAATTATCTAAGAGAAGATAGTTATAAGCAAAACACTTTTTTCAAACAATCGTGTTTGTTAACCGTTAGTTAACCGTTGAAAATAAAAAGTTGTTTTTCTCAAAAATGCGTGCATTGCTAATTTTCCTAGGAATCTAACGAAATTTTTCTCATTCACTTGACACCTTTCAAAATTCTTAAAAAGCTTCTTCTTTCGAAAATACTAAAAAATCTACATTAAACAAAATTAAAAATTTGTTCCAAGTGTTAAATTATTTTTGAATCGTTTCAAAACTTCTGTGAAGGTTTCTAAAAGATAAATCAAAATCGTTACATTTTTAACCTACAAAGATGTGAAATTACAAACGAAAAACATTAAATTATAGCCAAAAACAGTCATAGATGAATTTTCTACCAAAAGACGAGTTTCAAACAAGTTCAATTAAGCAAAACAAAACAAATTTTTAAGAAACTAGTTGAATCATTAAATAGATGAATTTTCAATCAAAAGAGATAAATTTTAAAATAAATGCTTGAATGTTCAGCTAAAATGGAATCGTTACATTTTCAGTTTAAAAAAATTT
>CAKNXH010057343.1:0-26304 GCA_932178445.1 Andricus quercusramuli
TTCTCGATGTCGGTAAGGTAGGAATCTTGGATTAGAACCGGCCTTACCCAATTTCGCACTTATAACAAAAAATAGTATGAGTAACTCGTGCGGGTCCACCATTTGCCCACTCGTGCGGGCAGGGACGCACTGGGACATCATTGCGGCCCTGGCATTTTTTAGGTAGGCGGCCCTTTTTTGCCCCCCCCCCCCGTGGTTAAGCTATAATATATCGAGCAATATACTAATTTTTTAACTAGTAGAGAGAGAAAAAACGATATCGTCTGCACTCTTGTTTTTTGGTATGCCCTCGACGGCCCTCAAGGCTCGTGGCCCACCGGGAAATCTCCCAAATTCCATATGGCCAGTCGGGGCCTGCGTGCGGGTGGGCACTCGTGGGCAATCGGTAACTTCCCGCACTCGTTGCTCAATATACTATTATTTTACACTTTAAAAATAATACGGAGTTATGAACTAATAGGATAAGAGTTCCAATTCTCTTGACAATATTATTGGAATGCAAAAAACCGATGTAAATTTATTTGATCTTGGATAAATATTATATAGCGCTGGATAACAAATATAAGCATTATATGTGATAATGATGGTAGAATTAAATTAATTATGCAAAAGAAGATAAAAAATGTATTATCTAATAAACTAGAGATGACTGAAGATTTGAAAATGCCAATAAATGCAAAAAAGGTAATGAAAATATCTTTAACAATTATATGCATTGTTGTCTTCTGTTATTTTCATGATAATAATATTAATAGATATACTATACCTTGTTGTAATATATATTTATATATACACCAGAGCTTCGTTATATGCTCGCGCGACTGCAGGCGATATTAGCAATTCCTAGAATTGCTGGTGCCCACAGTTTCTCAGGGGGCAGGGTGAGAGACGGTTGCGACTCCGCCTATGAAGGGACGCACTGCATTACTCCGCCAAGTAGATTGCGCAATGTCGTGGAAACGATTCAGGCGGCCCTGCCTGTTTACGTTTCGCTGCTGGCGATATATGCACAAGGCCATGTTCAGGCAACCCCCGAGATTGAGCATATAACGAAGCTCTGGTGTATATATATATATATATATATATATATATATGTGTGTGTGTGTGTGTGTAATGCTCAACTTTGACATGGGTACAAACATAAATCTTGGGCACTTGGGTCTTACGACACTTGGGTATTGAGACTTGGGGCACTTGGCTCTCGGGGCACTTGGGTCCGAATTTCCCATGGGCCCCATGTACATATTTCCAGCAGGGAATACTTTAAATGCCGCGTAAAAATGATTGAAAAATATGTGTGAGATATTTTTTTGTTTTGTAATTCTCTAACTTACCAACATTCTTACTTATAAATAATATATAATGAGGCATTTAAATGAGTGGCCCATCCCGCCCCAGGCAGGGGCGACATGAGCCAAGCGCACTACTTTTTTATTTTTATTTCTAATTCCGCATATACTTTTTCATTTACTTTTACCTTAGCAAAATTATAATTAAAAATATTTGTAGAATATATATAGAACGACTTACTTTCAAGCAATGAATTAGCAGATTTTAAATACCAACGTAAAAAAGACAACTGTGCCCATCTCACCCCACCCTACCTTATTGTCACGCTCAACTGAACTATGGCCTCCATCAGAGAGAGTCCTATTCTGCTGTCCAAAAGTATAACCTAGTAAGTAACATTTCCGATAGAGGTCATTTTCTCGTGCATAAATGCTGGAAAATAGCCTTTGCGACAAATATGACTTACTAGGTTATACTTTTGGACAGCAGTATTGTGGGTGGCACTCCGCGATGCTGGTGACGTAACCGCATTATTAGTTGCATTGGGGAGTTAGCCCAATGCAACGTCGTTGACTGCAAGAGCCGGAGTCGGCCAGGGAGATCATATGAGAATAGCAAGGAAGGGAATTGTAGGGGGGGGGGGGGGGTATATTTTAAGATTGATTGATAATTCCGGTGTTGTTTATTCAGACAACAGGTTCGTCCCATAACACTGTTCCCTCCCAGGTTGCTGATCAATCTATCTAGCAATCACCCCAGACGAAGAGCTTCACAAAGTCACCATGTAAAGCTCTCCACTCGGGCCCATTTGTATTCAAGGTAAGCAATTTGTGAAATTCAGAAACCTATGTAACTTTTTTCACTACTATATAATATTCACGTTGGTTGAAATAGAGGTATTTTTCATGAATGATGTAAGTAGACTTTTTCTTAAAACAGTATTATTATTTATTCTGGTAACATTAATGGGCTTTGAATTACTCCACTAATAAAATTTTCACAGCAAACGCACTGAAGTAATTATCTTTAGTCGTAACATCTTTTTTACAATAACTTTGATGAACAGTTAAATAGCTCATCCATATTTTCGTATCTCTGGTGCATTGTAAGTTTTTTTTCTAGGAATTATTTTTTTTACAATTTTAACTACAATCTTTGAATTGTACGAGCATCACTGCATTTATCAATGTTTTTTACTATTAACTAAAAATTCGAGTGCAAAGAATAAGAGAAATAAACAAATTACACTTTCATTTGTATTATCTTCTTTTGTTATAAAGACGTTTCCACGATTACTTGTGTCACATTCATTGACGTAGCCTATACAAACTGATTCTTTTATTCACATATTTAAATTACATTTTTACAGACAATTCATAAATCGTGGAAACGAAGATGGCCTGAGCAAAGTAGTTAAGACTATAATTGGGTTGCTATTCCCATTTTAATGAAGATTGCAGAAACTTAAAACTTAATTTTTCAAACATTATTTGGACTGTTCGTAATGTAGACTGAGCATGGAAGGTTCAATTTAATTTACTTTCTTTCGCATACGCTAAAATATATAGATACTATATTATAATATAGTGTTATCTAATTTAATTACTTCACATTAGATTTTTTAAAAATTTGAAGAATAAATACACTTTCGAAAAATTAAAAATTTTCATTTTTGTTTGAGATTTATAAACAAGTGCGTATGAATTTGTTTAAACTAAGATGATTCTAAGAAATAGAAACTTTGTATCCTTCGCTACTGAGTGAACTAATTAATTCATACATTAACAGGAAGAACTGAGTTGTTGAAACGTGGAATGGTTTTTAGTATCTGACTGCGAGAATAATAATAATTGAAAAAATTACAGTAATTCTTATGTCGAGGGAAGCACACAATCGAAGGTACAATCAAAGGCTGATTTTATTACAAAAAGGAAAAATAATTTTGAATTAAAGAAAATAAGAATTTAATTTCAGACCTTCAATTGTATAGTTATTCATTTTTAGAGCGGGATTGTCAAGGGTTTGAAACGAGTGAACCTACGGCAGTGAGTGTACAATGTTTCTAGATTAGATTACTCTATACAAATTACAATTTTTAGTCGTTAGTAGAATGCTATATCATAGATAAATATTATAAATTAGACTCTTTCACTTTTTGCATCTTTCGAATTAATTTCCTTTTCTAAACAACCCCTTTGATAGTAAAATACCACACATTGTTTCGATAATTTATTGCTTACTTAAAAATGCACATACTATAGCAAATATTAACAACTACAAGCCTTCATGCTCTTTGAAGCTCGAATATCTTCTTTATACTTTTTTGGCTCACTATTTCTTTACGACATGTCATAATTATCGGTCAAGGACCAATTTTGAAGTCCTTGGGCGAAATTCATAATTTCTTAAATTATTTTTATTCAAAATAGAGCACAGTAATTGATCAATTTATTATTTGTTAAGAAATAGGATCATTGTCCTCTTCAGTTTTGTTTTTCACGGGAGTGCGTTTATAACGCTTGTTTTCACCAGAACATTGATGTGTCTTAAACTAAGAGTCTTTTCAATTATTTGTATAATTATAGCTTCATTAAACTTAAAATCGATATATTAATCTCTTAATATACTTTATCTGCCATTTTAATTCGTGAAAACCATTCAAAAATTAGTTAAATTAAAAATAGGAACTCTCAGATATTGTAAAAAAAATCGTATATTACCGCTTCCAGTCTTACTTTCTTTCTCATTTTCATTGTGGACAACAAGTCGCGTATACTAGGTTCTTGATTCTCATTAAAAATTATATAAAAATAAATAAGTATAAAATTTTTTATCTCTCTGATAAGGTAAATAATAAAATAAAGCAGAGAATCTCATTCTATATATGTGAAAGAATAACTCTATGGAATATTTGAGATTGTTACTTGAAATGTGCTGTGTAACATGTGATTCAAAGTATTGCATTCCTGATGGTTTATATGGTTTCATAAAATGCATTTTTCATTAATTCCATCTCACCATGTAAAATCGTTGCAACGCACGTCGTTTATTCTGTACGATGCCCTAAGTACCCGTAAAATCATTGGCACGTATTTTTATTTAAATATTTTTTTTAAACACTGCTTGTTGCGTGACAATCTTCCAGAGTTGCAAGGCTACTAGCCCGTAGCGATGCCAAACTTAAGGAACTGTGATTCAATGGATTCATGAAATGCGGATCATCGCAATGAAGATACAGACGAGAACTTACGGATTTGTGACAGTCGGGACATAAACGCTTTTTCTTCTTGTCCCTTCGTTTTAAAATGTCATGTGCGCACCTAAAAAAGCAATTAATTTTATTTGTAAAATTGTTTGAATGTTTTATACCGTAAACTGGGACTGAGCGGCGCACATGGTGAAAGCGGCGTACCCTTGATTCTGTATTTCTGAGTGCAATATTGCTTTATCTAGGTAAAAATGGTAGAACTTTAATCACAAAACCTAGAAGAAGCCGCTACATATGCACCGCTTTGCGTCAATTTAAGGTACTTTTATGTTATAAGTAACGAATATTTATTTTTGAATATAAAGTACAGTACACGGAAAAAAATCATCCTTAGAAAAGTCACGAACTAGTAGCTATGTCTTGGATATGGGAAAAATTCATCGGAAATTGATGTATTTTCGTAAATAATCTGCGAACTTTGAGAAAGAATTGAAGAACTCGATGTGAAAATTCTAAGACGGTTCATCACTTTTTTATGTGAATAATTACGGAAATATTACGAGTGATTGGGAAAAGATTCTCAGAGCACTCACGAGCTTGTCCGACAAATCTGGGAACTGTACAGTAGGTTCGCCTGTACCTGGCCCGCACACACGATCGCCCAAACACGCGGTGCGTGCATGCGCTCGTATACTGAGCGAAGAATTCCCCAGTGGTTCTCGGGTTTACACCCCAATAGTTGGGATGGTTTTTCTTTTTTCCTGTTTCACACGAAGGATTGGTGCGCTCGCACGACTGAGTCGTGCTGGAACCCCAACCATTCGGGTGCTCACCCGAAACAGCAGCGGCCGAACTGGTGGGGCGTCCGCCCGAATGGTTGGGGAGCTTGCACGTATGATTCGGGAGATTCGAGTCGTCAACCGCGTTGGATGTTGCTCTTCCTGAATGTCACTGTTTCTAGTTTATGTCAATTGTATGATTCATGTGCGAGATGTCAGTGGAATACAGTGTAAACTAGTTATCGGGTTTTTCTTTGGATAATCATTAACGAAGGTAAGAGAAATATAAAACCTTATTTTTTCTCCAGAATTATTTCTGTATATATACGAAGGTATATATACGAAGTTAAGAGAAATATAAAACCTTATTTTTTCTCCAGAATCATTTCTGTATATTTTTTCTCCAGAATCATTTCTGTATATTTTTTCTCCAGAATTATTTCTGTATATATATATATACAGAACTAATTCTGGAGAAAAAATTAGGTTTTATATTTCTCTTACCTTCGTTAATGATTACCCAAATAAAAACCAGATAACCAGTTTACACTGTATTCCACTGAAATTTCGCACATGAATAATAAAATTGACATAAACTAGAAACAGTGACATTCGTGAAGAGCCTGATGCTTATCAGCTGCGGCCATTAGAGAACAAGCGCAAACGTCGAACGCGCAACATCCAACGCGGTTGACGACTCGAATCTCCCGAATCATACGTGCAAGCTCCCCAACCATTCGGGCGGACGCCCCACCAATTCGGCCGCTGCTGTTTCGGGTGAGCACCCGAATGATTGGGGTTCCAGCACGACTCAGTCGTGCGAGCGCAGCAATCCTTCGTGTGAAACAGAAAAAAGAGAAACCACCCTAACTATTGGGGTGTAAACCCGAACAACTGGGGAATTCTTCGCTCAGTGTATGTGTGTTCCGAGTTGGCCGAATGAGTGACTAGAAATTTTATGATACCTACATTGTTTGGCCTCGATGGCTGCGCGTGTTTACGCACTTCTGGTTTATGTTAAGAATCTGATGAGTCAGCAGTCTTTGAAGGTTCGAATCCTCCGAGTTGCGAATTTATAAACTAACATAAATTAAATCGCACAAATACAATTTTTCCTCTTAATATTTCGGTCTGAAATTTTCAGTAGCTGTTCGTAAAAAAATTCAAAATTCATCCATACATTTCTCATAGAAACAAGGATGTAATATTTCATTTATTTATTTATCTCGTATCCGAGACCTAGCTACAAGTTCGTCACTTTTTTACGGACAAATTTTTTCCATGTAGACTCTCACAAAGCGCCTTTTCCCGCCATGTGCCTCTCCCTTCCATTACCTCTCAATTCGGTAAGCGCCTTTAGAGTGGTATTAGATTCGCGTGCAGGAGACGATATTCAAATTATCCACCAATGGGTCTCAGAGATACTTCCCGCCAGGCCTTAGGGACGTGACCTAACTAAGCGGGCTTATCATGCGCTTTGCGAGAGTTCACTTTATTCCAGTGTCGATTTAATTGTAAATAATATAATTATAGATTATAATTGAGTGGCTATAATGGAATTTTAAATAATAATTGATTTGAAATTTACCTGGCATGTAATATGTGTGAGCAAGGCAGAGCCTCTAAAGAATCGGCTTCTAAGCCAAAAGGTTCACTGCAGCTACCACAACGTAATTCTAAATCTTCTTCCATCGTTGCCGCCAATCTTTCATGATGATTTTTTTGTTCTTCATCTCCTAAGGAACCATAAATTCGCGATAACCTGCACCTCACTGTTCTGACTAAGAGCTGCAAATGAAAATATAATATAATTTTCCTATAAGTATTTTGAAATTTTTTTTTTCACATGAAACAGTATTTGAATCTTTCCCAGTAATCTTACAAAAAAATTGTATTCTCTTCAAACGTTTCAAAATTCTTAAAAACCTTCTTTTTTCGAAGGCTATGTCTAGTCGTCCCAAAAAATTGGGAGAGTTATAAAAAGGGTTGGACTAGTCGTCCCGAAAACTCGGGACAACAAGCCAAGGCTCATGAAAAATATTGGACTAGTCATTCCAAATTACGGGTCCACGAGACAGTTTGTTTTTCGAAATCTTGAAAAATCTGCATTTTGTTTTGAATGTTCTGAAATCTTTCTCCATTTCAAATTATTTTTCAATCTTTTTGAACCTTTTGAATAACTGTTAAATGTTCAAAATTTTAAGGAATCTTCTTCTATTTTCTCCTGAAAGTGATTTTAAGAAATAAAAAGTCATTTGAAAATTTCCTGGAAATCCTAAAAAAAATTATTCTCCTGAAACTTAAAAAATCTAAATTTTGTTAAAAATATGTTTATATCTTTTCAAGTTTTCTGAATATCTCTCAAAGTTACTCAAAATTTTGTTTAAATTTTGTAATCTTGCAAAATACAAAATTTCGGCCTTAAAATCTTGTAGCCCATTTTTTTATAAATTTCAGGAAATCATAAAAATTTTGTTTAGAATTTTTTCCAATTGTTTTTAAAATAAAAAAAACTAACTCAAAAGAGCAGTGGATATGAGCGATAACTGAACAGAGATTTATATACTTTCCAAAACATTCCAGATAAACTGTAAAAGTATTCAGCCGTAATTATAAAAAAGCTTCCTAGTTTTTAAAGTGAGCTTGGAATAAAAAAGTTCGGGTGGAGTTCCGAAAAGCGCTTACCTCCGATTAATTTGAAACTCCGTATACCAATGTATTTTGACGTGCTGATCACGAATATGATAGTAAAAATACCTGCAAATTTGATTTTCAAGGTCAAAACCCCAAAAAACTATAAAAATTTCACGTTTTTCCGTTTATTTCAATAAATAATAAAAATTTACAAAAAAGCTTTAAACAAAAGCTGTAGATCTTTTGAAAATACATATTTTATGTTTCATATATTTTTACCCTACGACTGACCGTTTTAGGGAAAAGAAGGGAAATGTCGGTACGAAGTGTAGAACTGCTTAGGTCACACACGGCACCCATTCCAACGTGTCATGGGGGGCGGGAAGGCACCCCCATGACTGGCCACAGAAATAACTTAGGTTACAAACGACCTCCTTTCCAACGTGTCATTGGGGGGGGGGAGGCTCCCCTGCGACTGGCCACAGAAATAACTTAGGTTACACACGACCTCTTTTCCAACGTGTCATGTGGGGGGGGGGGGGACCTCTGTGACTGGCCACAGAAATAACTTAGGTTACACACGACCCCCTATCCAACGTCTCATGGGGGGCGGGAAAACCCCCCTGTGACTAGTCACAGGAATAATTTAGGTTATACACGACCCCCTTTCCATCGTGTCTTGTGGGGCGAGAAGGCACCCCTATGACTGGCCACAGAAATAATTTAGGTCACACACGACCCCGTTTCCAACGTGTCATGGTGGGGGCGGGAAGGCACCGCTGAACATTTTGCAGCATTTCTGTGATTTTTCATATTTATCGTTTATTTTCTTGAAAACCGTCAGTCGTAAGGTAAAAACATTTTGAACATAAAATATGTATTTTTAAAAGATCTACAACTTTTGTGTCAAACTTTTTTGTAAATTTTTTTTATTCACAGGAATAAACGAAAAAACATGAAATTTTTATAGGTTTTTGAAGTTTTGACCTTGAAAATCAAATTTGCGGGTATTTTCACTATCATATTCGTGATAAGCGCGTCAAAATACATAGGTATACAGAGTTTCAAATTAATCGGAGTTAAGCGCTTTCCGGAACTTTATCCGTTTTTGTAAAGCACTGCATTATATGAACTGGAGATTGGAGTTCCGTAAAATTCGAAACGATTCGGAAAATACTTCATGCGCAAGCGTGTATGTTTTGTTTACTATATGTAAAGGTCGATAGTTATAGGGTGGTTTTGTTGTTGAAATATTGAAACGTTCTATAAACGTAGTAAAAATAGTTCATCACATCGTATAACCAGATCTTTCTTCCATAT
Organism: Andricus quercusramuli; assembly: GCA_932178445.1. Classification (NCBI taxonomy): domain Eukaryota; kingdom Metazoa; phylum Arthropoda; class Insecta; order Hymenoptera; family Cynipidae; genus Andricus; species Andricus quercusramuli. The sequence goes on from CAKNXH010057343.1 coordinate 9,232, forward strand.
CCGCTACTCTTGAATTAGTTCCGTAAACTTTATTAAACTTATTTTTTCCGTGATATTTGAATCCCTTTATTACTTCTAAATATCTGCCTGACTTACTCAAATTTTTTCTAAAATATTGTAAACTTGAAAAATTAGAAAAATGTTCATTAAAATTTTCTACATATAAAGGAATGAACTCCTACCTTGTTTTAATAATTCTATTGAAACGATTTTCCAAATATAGAATAAAAGGTAATCGACCGAGAGAATAATATTAAATTAAATCTGGGAATAATTGGAATTGAATTTAAAATTGTAACGTAATACTTCTGTGATAGTTAGAGAATGCAACTGAATTCAATGAAGCTTGTTTCATTCAATTATCTACAATTAAATTGTTAAACGAAACCTATATAGATATTTGAATCAATAATTAAGAGGACATCATTATTAATTGGATTTAATGGATACTAATTGTTTTAAATAGAAGTGAAGTTTTACCTTTGCGCCAACTGACCCGGCAACTTCCAATAATCGAGTATTAAATTCTAGAGGTCTGCAATTACAAATTTTGTGTTGCAACCTCAGCACTTCAAGACACCTTGCTGCACCATCCATGGCTTCCATTTGACACAAACGATCACCAGTGGCTGCAGCTGATCCCATGGCACTTTCGTATTGGCGAAACGCCTTCTGCAATATTTCCAATTTCATTTCAGACTTTATCACAATTTTATTTTTTTTTGTTGGGAAAACTATGTGTCAACTAAACTGAAGGCTAATTGTGTGCAGCTTCTAAACTAAAAATTAGAGTCAAAGCAGTCCCTGCTAGAAGTAAAAAGATAGAGATCGTATCTTTTTTACTAGTTTTGAATCTTTATGATAGGAAGAGATACAGAAAATGTATCCCATTCTATTTTTGTTGTTAATCTCAATTCACGTCTATCTTTTTCAATAACACCTTTTATATCTTGTTCTATCCTTTATCTATCTATGTCAATCTTTTTCTATCTCTCTGTGAATATCAATTTTCGTCTATACTTTTCAATTCCCTCTTCTCTATCTGATTCTATCCTACGTCTACCTTTTTTTATCTCTCTTTCAATCCAAATTTCCGTCTATCTTTTTGAACCACCCTCTTCTTTATCTCATCGTAACATACATCTATCAACGTCAATCTTTATTGACTATATCTTTGTAAATCTAAATTTTTGTCTATCACTTTCAATCCCCACTTCTCTATTTCATCCTATCCGTTACCTATCCTTGTCAATCTTTCTCTAAATCTTTGTCAATTTAAATTTCCGTCTACCTCTTTCAATTCCCTCTTCTCTATCTCACCTTATCCTACGACTATTAACGTCTTTTTTTCTATCTCTTTGTCAATCTAAATTCACGTCTATCTTTTTCAATTCCTCTTTTTCTATCTCATCCTATCCTACATTTATCAACATCTATCTTTTTATATCTCTCTGTTAATCTAAATTTCCGTTTATCTTTCTGAATCCCCTCTTCTCTATCTCATCCTACCCGTTATCTATCCACGTCAATCTTTTTTATCTCATTATTAATTTAAATTCACATCTATCTTTTTTAATCCTCTCTTCACTATCTCATCATATCCATTATTTATCCACGTCAATCTTTGACTATATCTCTGTCAATCTAACTTTCCGTCTCTTTTTTTCAATTTCATCTTATTTATCTCATTCTATCCTACGCCTATCTTTTTCCATCCCTTTGTTAATCTAAATTCACGTCTATGTTTTTCAATTCCCTCTTTTTTATCTAATCTTATCCTACGTTTAATAACGTCTATCTTTTTGTATCTCTCTGTCAATGTAAATTTCCGTCTATCTTACTGAATCCCCTCTTCTCTATCTCATCCTACCCGTTATATATCCACGTCAATATTTTTCTATCTCTTTGTCAATCTAAATTCACGTCTATCTTTTTCAATTCCCTCTTCTATATCTCATCTTATTTGCTATCTATCTACGTCAATTCTTGACTCTATCTCTTTCAATATAACATTCCGTCTATCTTTTTCAATTCTCTCTTCTCTATCTCACCCTGTCCTACGTCTATCTTTTTCTATCTCTTTGTCAATCTAAATTAACGTCTTTCTTTTTCAATTTCCTCTTATCTATTCCATCCTATCCTATACCTATCAACGTCTATCTTTGTATATTTCTCTGTCAATCCAAATTCCCGTCTATCTTTTTGATTCCCTTCTTCTCTATCTCATCCTATCCGTTATCTATTCGCGTCAATCTTTTTTTATCTCTTTTTTAATCTAAATTCATGTCTATCTTTTTCAATCCCCTCTTCTGTATCTCATCCTATCCGTTGTATATCCACGTCAATCTTTGACTGTATCTCTGTCGATCGAAATTTCTGTCTATTTTTTCAATTTCCTCTTCTCTATCTCATTCTATCCAATTTTCAATTTCCTTTTCTTTATCTCATCCTATCCTACGTCTATCAAAGCCCATCGTTTTCTATCCCTTCGTTAATTTAAATTCACGTAAATCTTTTTCTATCTCTCTGTTAATCTGAATTCCCATCTATCTTTTTCAATATTTAAAATCCAGGAATTTAAAATTGGAAACCTTTGAACTTTACCCGTTGTAAAAACGTCGAAAATTACAGGTATATGGTTTTGATTTGAAAGTTTAATAAATGATAGAATTCAAATTTGAAGCGTTAAAAAGTTAACAATTCCAAACTTCTTTTAAAATTCAAGTATCATTTAATTAGGATTTTGAAATAATCAACGGCGGTCAACGGTCAACGGCGATACCACGCTGAAAACACCAGTTCCCGTTAGATCACTGAAATTAAGCAGTGTTGGGCTCGGTTAGTACTTGGATGCGTGACCGTTCGGAGAATACTGCGTGTTGTTGACCCGTCGTGGGTGTGGTGGACCCACACTGGTAGTATTTATCCACCTAGAAACACTACCCGAATCGGGTAGTGAGGCAATGAACTTTCGAGTTCGAAATGTTAATCAATTTTTTTTTTTTTTTTTGAAATAATCTTAAGTGCGAAATGTACAATTCAATAATCAATGACTAAGCATTCCCATGGAGAGGAAAGAAACTTATTTCGAAGACAATTTGATAAGATGTCAAACTGTCGTATAGTCGCGAGACAAAAAAACTCGCGAAAAGCGAAAGAAACATTTTTTGGAAGTTTTTGCCAATAACGCATGTCGATACAATATACAGATATCATTCTCAGCCTAAACAATCAGAGCAGCCAGCTTTTAATTTATGAGACTTAATGGGTGCTTACATTTATATCGGACTTTTTCCTATATATATCTCCCATGATACGTATACTTCTTGCATAACTAGCTTGATCGCCAGAAACGAGTGACAACCGTGTGGCTTCCTGTAAAAATAAACCAGAAATAAATAAAATAACTCTTTTAGAGCTCTTGCGATGGAAACTAGGATTTGGAAATAAAATCGAATACTGTTCTAATTTAAAAGAAGTTCACTAGTAAAGCTAAAATCATTAAAATTGCACAATATTGTAATTGGAAATTGATCATTTTAAAGTTTTTAAATTTGATTCATTTTAAAGAACAGGCTCTGTTAATTTTGAAAATAGAATGGTATTTCTCTGGAAAATTTTAGTGGGTACAGGATATGAATCCCGAATTAATTGGATTACCGAACAATAATCATGAGCATCTCCCAGTTCTCCCTTTTTTCTAAGTGCAGCAGCCATTTGTAGCAATGCAGCTCGATGATGTCTGGAATTTAAATCCCCTAGTTGCAAGCTCCTCGATAAATCATAAGCTCTAGCTGCATATCTCGCACTTTTGTCTCCATCCTGCAATCTGCAGAATAATTCTGATAATCCAACGTACACCTGAAATAAATAATTCATTTTCAAAACCATTTATTTTATTATCGCAGCGATTTATTGATTTAATCAACTTACTCAATAAAGAAATTTAACTACTAAATATTTTTTTATTAATCATTTTACAACAAGGAAAAAATTAAAGCTGATCCAATAATATTTATGCTTGATTTAGCTACAAATATTGTTAAGAACGAACCAACGATAGGGTCGATAAGGATAAGTGTGATACGAAATCACAAAGTTAGACTTTGGTTGGCGATATTTCAAATAATTGAGAAGATTCTTATTTAAGTTAGCGAAAATTATGTTTGGACTTTCTACTTTTAACCGCCCCCTTCTTTAACGAGCAAAAATTGGCCTGAAAAAACTTTTTTCATTTTCTTTCTTAGTCCAATAACCTCCACAACTAAACTCGAACTATTGAGAGATCTTCGTATTTCGCGATTAAAAATAAAAACAAAAAACATGTAACACACTTGCCCTTGGCTTATTTTCAATTAACCTGTCGGAATTTGTTGTTAAAAATAATTAAAATATTTTTTTTTGTATAAAACAAGGAATATCCAAGAGAAATATAATATATTCCTTCATTCCTAAAAAAAATTCAACAAAATGTGCATTATGTAGGAAAAATTTAAATCAAATAACCAGATGACACAAATACGAATTGCGTGTTTTCTAATGGCTCCTCAGTTTCCTTGAAAATAATTGATTGAAGCAATAACTACTGACAACCACCTTTTTCAAACCTATTTCACTTTCTTTTACCTACTTCAAATAATAGAAGGTACAATCATTATGTTGTGCTAAAAAAAGTTAACAGATATGGAAGGAATTTTCGTGATGTAAATATTCTTGATTTAACGTCTGGGAATAACAATTTAGAATTTTTAACGAAAAACCTTATTTCATCGACTTCTTCCAGACCCTCATCAGATTATCTTCAACATTTCGCAGATAGTCAGTTAATGTTTTGGAACATAATCTTTAAATTTAAAGATAATTAGGACCTTACTGATGACAAAGTATGTAGAATTTAATTGATATGTTGATTGTTCAAAGTCAAAAAATTTTATATAATAGTTATGTTAAAATTTAACTTCGAATAATCAACATATTAATTAAATTCTACATACTTTCTCATCACTAAGGTCTTAATTGTTTTAAAATGAGCATTATAGTTATATTGAGAATGAATATTTTAATACACTTTTTCTGAGACAAACAATTTTTCGATTTCACCTATCCGTTTATTTTTAAAAATGGTAATTGACTATCTGCGAAATGTAATTTCGTCCTTAATTCCAATTTTTCTCTTTATCACACTTACCTCGCTATCATACCTCTTTCGACCATATTGGTAAAATTTTTTAAGTAGGGATAATTAATTTAATACTTTACCTTGCAATTTAACATTTTATAAAGGCCTATTTGAAATGGAAATAAGTATAATTAATAGAAAAACTAGTTTTTCAACTTGTATCATTCTTTGACTGAAATTGATGTCATTTTTCCGTATTTCTTACTAACCAAAAATTTGTTTTTGAAGTTTCGATTGTGTATGGCATCTGCAACTCATGTCGTCTCACATCTAATTTGAAGGATACGAAAATGCTCGAATCGAGGTTATAGTTGACCTCGAAAAAATTAATAAATTTAAATATATTTTAGTTTTATCGATTTGGTTTCTTAGCATTTTTCTGTTTAAACTACACATTTTTTCGATAAAGAAGGAAAACTAAGTTGTCTGCATACAAAAAATTAGCCAAAGAATGTGGCAGTTGCCAACAAGAAAGGGTTTCGTATACCAATTCAATTTATTACCTCAAAAAATCTAAACACTGAATGTATATTATGTCCCAAACCGAGGGGGGGGGGGGTGGCTGATATTTCGCTGGACAGCCTGGTTATCAGAAATGTAATCCAATTAATGCAAATTCGAGTACTTCAGAGTTATCCTAGATAATCCGTTTGTGATCCTTGGTAATCCACTTGTAATCTCATCTATTCCACTTGTCTCATATAATCCAATTGTAATTCAAGATAATCCGTTAGAAATTCCAGGTAATCGGTTTGTAATTACAAGCAATCTACGTGTAATACCAGATAATCTATTTGTAATACCAGGTAATCTAATTGTCAGCCAAGGCAATCCACTTGTTGTTCCAGACAATCCACTTGTAATTTTGGGTAATCCACTTGCAGTTCCAGTTAATCCACTTGTGACCCTAAGTAATACGCTTGTAATCCCACGTGATTCACTCGTTATCCCAGGTAATCCAAATTGAATCCTATATAATCCACTTGTAATTCCAGGTTAGCCATTTGTAATCCTTCTGGTAATTCGAATCAATCGCAGGTGATCGGCTTGTAATCCCAGGTAATTCGTTTGTAATTCCAATTAATCTACTCGTATTGTGACGAGGTGTTTTCAATCTGTCGCATGAAAGCTCATCTGAGTTGGGAGGAATGAACATTATCTAGAGAAAAGAATTAGACGCAAACAACAAATCAAGAGCGAGGGTTATCCACTCTAAAGGAGCACTTTAGGCATGAAAATGTACCTTTATATATGGTGCGATTTTATATATTTCTTTTATTTATCGCAGAAAAAGCACGAGCTGTCAAGAAGGAAGACATGGAATAGCAGACGACGAAACATGAGGCGTTGGAACTAGGATTCCGCCAATCAGTATTCAGACATAGGGCATGGGGCCTAAACTCATCAATCAGCAATGTGACGGGGATGGCTGATTAGACGACACTTCTGAAAGTCCATCACCGGAAGCTTCTGTAGATGGCAGGACCTTCACTGAACCTTCACTGAAAATATGCGTTCTACGCATATTCCCGACCAGGACCGCATTTAGGGTTGTGGGGGCCCCAGGGCCGATTACAATGTGGGGACCCTTAACCCTTAAGCGGTGACAAGAGGCTGGCTCGAAGTAGAAGTCATCGAAGTAGGAGCCGATGAAGAAGCATGTGCATGGAAAAGTTTCAATTGTTTCCGCATTGGTGGGGGCCATGGCCCGCTGGCCCCTGTACTAAATGCGGCCCTGTTCCCGACAGACATGGATATTTTGACTCAATGAATTTATTATAACAATCCCGGTAAGAAGGCTTGAATAGAATAAGATAAAAAATTTCTGATTCTAACGTAAAAGCAGAGGAAATTCTATTATTTTTATTACCTGATTTTCCCTTTAGGCTTCAATGTACAAAAATAGAATAGGTTATCTCGAAAATGTTATTTTCGGCTATTCATATAGCGTTAGTGACATCTCTCTCGTATTCCGTAAATCAGGATAGATTTGAAGTGTATTTAATTCACTCTAATTCCTTCAAGTAATGTGTGCATAAAATAGTTTGAATTATCCATCTTGGAATAGAAGTTAGGAAGGGTCTATTTAAATGAATTCAAGTTTGCACTTCGGAGATATCAAGTGATTTGAATTCAAGAAATTTACATTGGAGTTATATGTCATGTATTATACTAAATTTCAATATAATGAACTGAATTGAGTATAATACATTTTGTGATACCGAAATTCCAAATATAATTTATGTGTTTCAAAAAATTAGTTATCTTAAATAAATTGAAAATTTGAATTCAATATAGATGAAATGAATTTCAATATGACTTCAGTAATTGTACATACATAGCAATAGTAAATAATTTACTAATTGTGAATAAATTGTATGTAATTTCGAAATTATATATTTTAAAGTGCATTGTCAGGAATAGCAGTTGCTTCTTTCTAATACTGTTTCTGATATAAGAGAACGAAGGGAAAATCAGGTATTCGCAGGAATTGCATTTTTCGATCTTATTTTATGCAAGCCTTCTTACTAGGAAGGACTCGTTATTATTAACAAACTTCGAGAATACACAAGTTCTTCCTTACTGTTTTGCTGCCAAGTGTTAGTGCCGTACTTCCGTAAACTATATTTGCATAGTTATGTTCGTGGTTCTGATATAATATAATATTGGTTGAATCTCAGTACGTAGTAGTCTAAAGGAATTTTGTGATTGACCGTTTTTTATTTTCTTTGATTTTTAAAGTAGAAGCTTGGATTATCATTCAACGAAAATGCTATTGAAGGTACATGTGCTAATCTTTTGTTGTGGCGAGCACATTGATGGATTTAGATTCTAGTTATTTGCTAGTGACCAACTTATAGGATCTAGCCAGGACGCTGGTCATTGTTCAGAGTGCTCCTTATAGTTAGCTTAATTTGTATTTATTCATTCGTGCCGATAGTTAGGGGCGGGACTCTCGCTCGACCTTTGGACTCGCTAAAAGAGGGACAAGTGATCTGAATTCAGTCCTATCCTACGGCATTTCTGGATGCAGCCTCTTCTTTTCAATGATTTGGAGAAGCGCGGGGCAGTTCCTTTAAACCCATGAACATCAGTTCCATGTTGAAAAAGAAAAATGAATGATACATGGTTGTAAGATTTGCGATCAGCCAACTAGAGTTTTCTTTTATTAATTAAAAAAAAGACAAAGTCTGCGGGGAAGGGAAGATGTTACCCCTACTTGGCGCGTCCTCAGGTGGCGGATAGGGGAATGCTTGCTGAAAACAGAGGGTAGGGCTGAAATAAAAAGGCCCCGCAAAACAAACACACGATTGGTGAGAGTCGCAGCCCACTGGAAGTGCTTGAACCATGTTCGGTCTTTCCACCGTCATGGTGTAGGGGCTGGACTAAGGTTGGCAGGAGGAGGAGTAAAAAAGAGAGGACTGAGGAAAAGAAGAAGTCTGAGAAGGAGGTGGTGCCTCAAAGGGGAATTGTGCCCGATAAGGGACAAGAAGCTCCCAAGAAGAAGAAGAGGACGATCTACCGGGAGGCCGTGACCATCACGCCAGCCCCGGGGATGAAATATGCGGATGTCTCGAGGCACATCCAGAAGAAGGTCAAGCCTGAGGACCATGGCGTGAATGTCAGGTCTATCAGGTAGGCGAGGATGGGCGACGTGCTCATTGAGGTGGGTGCCAAGGCGGAGGAGCGGCAGCACTTCGGCGATGCTATTTCGAAGGCCCTCGGACAAGGCGGGTGTGTCCGACACCTCCTTCCAAGGGCGCAGGTCGTGGTCTACGACTTAGTCGAGACTACGCAGGCTGCTGATGTAGAGGCAGCGGTGAGGACGGCCCTGAAAGAGAAACTTAGCTCTCCACCTAGGGTAAGGCTCACCAAAACGATCAACAGAGGCTGTATCCTAGCTTTCGTCAAGCTGGATGCGGACGCTGCCGCCAAAATGGAGAATCTTGCCCGACTGAAGGTGGGTTGGGTGAACTGCTGGATGAGAGCACATAGCGCCGAAACCCGGTGCTACATATGCCACTGTTTGGGCACATTGCCCGAGAGTGTGCTGCAAAAGATCACAGCAAATGCTGCAGGAAATGCCTCAAAGAGGGTCATAAGGTGGCGGAGTGCCAGAATCTGGTAAGACCCCGCCCGCCAGCTACTGCCAGGGTAAAATAGAAGATGCAGAAGAAGAAGAAGTCCCAACCAAGATGTCGAAGGCCGACGAGCCCGATGAGCGGTACCGCCGCTCTACTGGGGACGATGCGTACATCTTGGTTAGGACAAAAGGCCGATAAAGAAGACCAGAAGGAGGCCTAGTAGGCAAAGAAATGGCACCCTCTGAAGTAATGCGAAAGCGGTTCCAGGGGGATTCCTGTCAAGGAGAGAGGGTGGTGGTTTTTAGTGGGTCCCTTGGTAGCATTATTATAATGACCAATATGATTTTGTACAATATATAATTATACGCAACGTATAATTGAATATTGTATATGTCAGGGTCATTGTAGTGATGCGACTAAGATCCCCACACTACCGAAACGTGCGCCCCCTTTTGAACATTTTCCACCAGCCCTTGTATAAAAAAAAACATAAAAACCAGACACATATGGTAAAATTTATATAAAATCCACGTGATTGATTTTAGGGTTTGATCACATGGTAAGATCGTGGACTTCACTAATCTGATTCAATACGCATTTCCAACTGTTATTTTCCTAATTACGATTTTTTTCGTAGAATAAATGTACAAATTTGTTATTTTCCATAGGCGAGAATAACTAGATCTTGCAATCATTGAACAGATAAACCACTCCCTTATAGATAAGATCGTAAGCTTTGATTCATTAACGTTAAATTGTGGAAACCTAGCGATAATTTGATTTTGAGAGCAAATTTCTAATTTTAAGGTTGAAAGTAAGTGTCAGATATCGACCCACAAATACACTCGCAGTATTTCCAGGTAATCTACTAATAATATCAGGTAATCCACTTGTAACCTGGGTAATACACTTGTAATACCAGGAGATCCACTTGTAATCCAGTTGTAAACCGAGTTTATCCACTCTTATTCCTAGATAATTCACTTGTAATCATAGGTTCTAAGTCGGAGTAATCTAATTGTGATACCAGGTACCTCTCTTGTAATTTTAGATAATCCCAAAAAACGACGGGCACTCGACCGCAAGTATGAGAATTTCAATCCGGGTTTCGGACGTTGGGAAGGAATTGAAATTTCTATTCAATCTGAATTTAATTTCATCATTATTATACCATTAAGCCATTTCCCTTTCGAGGTAGGCGTAACTTGCTCGGTTGGAGAATAGTAGTGTGTAGATGGGTGTATAGGTATAAGGTAGATAGGTATGTAGGTGTAAGGTGTAGATATTTTAGATTGATCTAGAATTTCCCTGTTATTTTTTTTAAATGACACGTCCGTTCCACTGCTCCGACCCAGGTTGCTGATCAATCTCTCTAGCGATCACTCCAAGTCATTTTGTAAAAACAATTTACTGACCTGCAATTCTAAAGATGGATCCTGAATAGAATGTGCGATTTTATGAGCCCTTTGGAAGGCTTCAAGGGCCTTGCAGAATCCTGCTAGTTCCAAATGAACTCTTCCCACTGTGAGGTGAACCAATCCAGCAGTTGCACACTGATCACATTCGTTGTATAAACTGCCAAAAGGCAATTCACATTATTCAATTATGAAATATGACAACACCAATGAATGATATTAAATATTAATACATTTCAAAATGATAATTAAATTCAATGAGTACCTGTGTCTGGCAAAAGCTAGAGCTCTATCCAAAGCACCGAGTCTTTCATGAGATCTTGCAAGATTCAAGTACGCCTCTGCTCTCATATTAGGGGAGTCTAATTCTTCTGAGATACAAAGCTGTTTTTGGCCAAAATCTATGCTGTCTCTAAAAAAAGATAAATGATTTCGTGCTTAAGAATACGAGCATATCCCAAATATTCAGATGGAACAATATTTGCCTTCATTGTTTCATGAACATTATTGGCAGTAAACAAAAAAATCCAAGGTAATCGGCAAGCGCGCTCAAGGTAGGATTTCGTAGACTACAGGATTCGAGGGTCATTCCAAGCCATGAAAAACCAAATTTCCTTGTTTGAATATTCTTCAACCACAGATATAAAAAATTGAGAATATAAGATAGGAAATTTTATTCTTCATCGCAATTCTACATGCCAAGAGCTTCAAATTGAGCTGTGCTCGATGGAAATCGGACTAAAAGAAAAGCTTTCAGCAAAGGAGTCTCAAAACCGAATATCTTCATTCTTCTTTTTTTTAACCCTTTGATGGCACACTTCCCGACGCGTAATGTAGCTGGCATACTGGTCTTTTTTTGGTCTTTTTGGCCCCAAGCGAAAAAGGCATCCCGCAAATAGCCAATTCATTATTTTTGATAGCTGAATTTTTTAATAACTCTCAGAGAGTTACTTTAAAGAATTATGTGGGTTATTTATTTCAAATTTTATCTTAATTATAAAAAAAAGATTGTAAAAGTTGAATGATAGCGAAAAGTGACATTTTTCACGAAAAAAATTAATAACCATCAATACCATTTTCCATTTACCATTAGTACCATTTTTAAATGTTGAAGGGACTTAAGTAAGTTTCAAAATATCTAATGTGTTTTAAGACCCCAGTGTGCCAGCGAAGGGTTAAACTACTGTGGTACCAAAAAAGAAAATATATAACATAGACAATTTTATTCTTCATCGCTATTCTAATTGCCAAGAAGATATGATTTTAAGCCATCGCCGAAGAAAATAGGACTAACAGAAAATCATCCAGCATAGGGATCGAAAAAGCCAAATTTTTGCCTTTTATTAGTTTAAAAACCATATTAAAAAGAACTCATAATAGATAAGCGGATAAAAATATTCTTCCTCGTTTATGAGACGGGTGGTTAACATCTATGCAAAATTTCAATCCTCTAGCACACATATTATAGGTGCTAGGTGTGGTAAACGTCAGACGGACGTCCGACCGTCGTCATAAGGGTTTCCGGCGTGGCATACGAAACCCTAAAAATTACATAATAAATGTTCTATTATTATTGAGTTAGTTAATCAACGTTTAAAAGGATACAAAAAAATATGTATGTACCTAAAACAATACTATTCTTCTTCTTTGTCACTAGGGTAACCCAAACATTTTTTTTTTTTAAATGAGATTCACGTTTCTGTGTTTGAACTTAGCTTACGGTAGAATAATTTTCGTTGAATTACTTTGAATTTTGACGACTCCTACCTCAAAAACGCCCCAAAAAATTGGAATTGACCATTTTGCGCAAAATTAACACATGTGAGCTTCGTTTTGCTCTTTTTTTAACATGTATTATTTTTATTCGACAAGTCAAATATTTAAAAGTATTTTCTAACTAATTTTAAGTTTAAATAATTTTGATTTATTTAAATGAATTTGTTTCCCTTCTTATCCAGTGAAAGGTACTTTTTTATGTTTAATCGGACAATAAGTCACTGATAGGAAGATTAATCTTTGCCTTAAAATTTTACTAATTTTTTAAACAATTGATTATTATTTACTTGTAACTTTTTATTATAGAGAGGCGAATAACTCTAGATTTAAATTTTTTTCAACATAATACCTTATTATCAAATATCTACGACATTCAGATACTACTACCTCATTCTGTAACAAATACTTATCTGTTAAACAATTTTTTTTGTTTAAGCACTTTCGTTCTAAAATAAATGTTTCAACTCGGTCTTTTTCTATAATAATTGTTGTAATTTATTATTGTTGAGAGCAAAATTTCTAGTTGAAAACATTCTATAATTGTGCAAACTATTTATTAAAGATTAATTGTACATTTTGATGGAAATAAGATGAAGAAATCGAATTTTTTGGTCTGAATTTGGTTGACTGTGATGCTCATTATTGATATTTAAATGTTGTACAAATTATTGAAGGAACTCATATTTCTTTGGAATTTTTTTTGCTCTCATCAGAGGACCAATACATATTAGTCTGTGGGCGGAGTGAATTAAAAAAATAATTTTAGAACGAAATTCAAGAATTTTAAATCAGACTAAAATCAAATTCAAAATCCCATTTAACGTGCAATAATCAAGTCAATATATAGAATTCCTGAAAATAAAAGAAGAATTCAACGATAAAATTTGGACAACCACCACAAAATGCTCCTATTGCAATTCCTAAAAAACAAAATGAAAAAATTGTTTCTTAGGATAAAAATAGAAAAAGAGGAAAGAAAAATGAGAAGGCAACCAACCAAATCCCCTTCCTTCTGTTTTTTTCTTTCTTTCGTCTTTTTTATTTTTATTATTATCAAATCACAATAAAAAAGCATACAAAGTATTTACCAACGTTTCGGTGCTCACACAGCACCCTTATCAAGGCAAGAAAAATTAAAAAAGGTGGGAACAGCGACCAAGCAAAGACGCTGTCTCCTCGATACCTGAGATCTGAATGTGGGTCAATAGGTTAATCCGTCGCAACAAACAAGAAATAAGAGAAAGTCAAGACTCAGGAAAACTAAAATATAATTAATCATACTTGAATAACTTTTGTTTAATCTATCTAAATCAGTTTTTAAATGAATAGAGGACTTATTTTGTTTTTCAATATAAAGTTCTCATTTTTCTTTCCTCTTTTTTTTTTTGTCCAAAGAAACAAATTTTTTTATTTTGTTTTTTAGGAATTGCAATAGAAGCATTTTGTGCTGCTTGTCCAAATTTTATCGTTGAATGCTTGTATTATTTTCAGGAATTCTATAGATTAATTTTAGAACGACAAAATCAAACGTAATTCTCACAAGATGAAATCTTATAAAAAAATTATTCAGGCATAACCAGAATTTTTATCGTGTTTCCATCAAAATGTACAATTAATGTTTAATAAATTGTTTTAATAATTGGATAATGTTTTTTACAAACAATGTTGCTCTCGCCAATGACAAATTACTGCAATAATTACAGGAAAAAATTAAAAATTTATTCTAGAATAAAATTATTTGAATGAATACGAATTTGTCACAAAACAAAGATAACTAAATTAAACAAAACTATGAGTGTTCTAACTCGTTTCAATAAAAACTTAAAAGTAAGTAATAATTAATTATTTATACATTTGCAAATTACTTTTAGAAAGACTAAAACATTTCACTAGCCGAATAAAAATAATTTATGGAAAAACAGGGTTAAATGGAGCTCATATGTGTCAATGTTGCGCAAAATTGTCAATTTCAGTGTTTTGGGCATTTTTGGAGACTCCCAAACATATTCTGATAATCTCTCGCAAGCTATAAGTTAACAACAATGTTTATCTAATTTTTCCGAAAACGAAAATCTTCCGATGTTATTCTTATGGGATTTTCCGTGCCTTCGCGGTACGTCTTAATATTAACCGATTTGGCTCAAAATTACATGGAAATATTTTTTCCGGGAACCTCAAAATTTGAGGGAGGGGGAGGCCTACCTCTATTAAAAACAAAATTCTGAACAGGTACGATTTTGGAACACCCACATTATAAAGTTTTTCCAACAAATGTGGTATAACTTTTAGCCAGTTTATATTTTTTATGACACCAATAAAATATAAAAATTTTTTGATACAGAGTTCACATTTCAAGAAGTGAAATTGCTTCAAGGAAAAAAACCGTCTGTCGAATTGTTATAGAAATTCTCTGAAAGTTGTTTTAGTGCGATTGCGGATATTCGAAATTTATGTTTTGTAAAAGGATATTTTGTAGATATTTATATATACTATAAGAATTTATAACTTTCAGATACACTTCCATGATATACAGATTGACGTTTGTAGTATTTTTTGCAAAATAGTGGAAAATTCTCGTTGGCGCCTAGGGAGTTGGGAAAGTTATTCCACGAGAACGTCTCTTTGGCCTCTTCCATAATATTCTCATCTGAAGTTTTCTATCTCTGAAAATAAAACCCCATCGAGATTTGCTCGAATAGTCACGTGCGCGCGTGCGGTTTTGATCTTTTGAAAACATATTGCCATTTCCAAACTCCATTAAGTATTTTTTATTCATTATAAACAGTAAATTGTGAATTTGAGGGAAATTAAGGATGCTTTTTTCAGTCTCTATTTTGTTTTTAAAAAATCGTTTCGTAACTTCTAATCCTATCTAAAATGAGAATGTAAAACTAGTGCAAGACGATATGTCTTGAAAATCTTGCAATCATTGTTGATTCATATCTTCAATTTGAAATTTTGAAACTTGAATCTAAAAAAAATCCTTTTCAATAACAAAAATCATGGAAAAACTTATGCATCAAAAAGTCTCGGTCATTACTTAAAATTTCTACAAATTTTAGGTAACGTTATTTTTTTCGCCGGAAATTAGTTTTCTTTTTTAAACAAAAATCATTAACAGATTCCCAAATTTCAACAATTTTATCTTTTATGTCACTCGGTCTTGTCAGTCTTTTTTACGGTTAAACTTTTTTTTAAATCAATAGATTTTGAAGGAAATTAATAATTTCTTAAGATTTTTAGGTTCGGTTAGCGTTTCACACTAAAAATGGTTATTTTTTAACAAAAATCATTATCATTTGAACACGATTTAGAATGTTCCAACAATTTTGATCATGTTAGCGTTTTTCGTCGGCAATTATTTTTTTCAATTAGAAGAAAAATGTTTAAAAGAATCAGAAACTTTAACAAATTTAGTTTATGTTCACGGCTGTTCATTTCAAACAAAAATTGTTTGATTTCGAAGAAGATTTACAATTCTGGAAAAAGTTTTTTATGTTATATTAGTGTTTTTCGACAAAAATTATTTATATTTTTAATAAAAAATCATTAGGGGTCATGCACATAATACGTCACGCGTTTTTCTTCAGTTTATATTGTTGTATCCCTTTTGGCTTCATGGAAATTTTATTCTCGTCTTTATTTGAACGAAAGAAAAACGCGTTGCGTATTATGCGAACGACTCCTTAGGTGTCACAGAATATTTACTATTTAGGAAAAATGTTTTATTATATTATGTTAGTGTTTTTCGACGAGAATCCATATTTTTAATTAAAAAAATCATCAGATTTGTCTATCATTATTCCTGAAACTGGCTATAGATTCCAAAGAAGATATACATTTCGAGAACAATTGTAGGTTATTTTAACATTTGTCACTAAAAATCGGTCATTTTAAGCAGAAAACCTGTACGATTCAAATGCAACGGTTTGGTTGTCTATATTATATTGTATAGTGTCATTTTTTAAATGGCAGTTGCTCTCAGTACTCTCTAAATTTGAATCAGCGATAAGTATACCGCTAATTCAAATCAGCGTATATACGCTGGCAAATCAGCGAAATTCAGCTGCTAATTAGTGAAATGTCACTGATTAGCAGCTAAATTTCGCTGCTTCAGCAGCGTATATACGCTGATTTGAATTAGCGGTATACTTATCGCTGATTCAGATTTAGAATAGGACACTGTGGTGGTTGTTTAACCCTTTATATACATGAGATGTAAAGTTGAGACATCAATTTTCTTCAACTATCAAAAATAGTGGCTTTGCCCTGCCTTGTTTCAGATAATATCCCTAGTAGAAATGTCCGTAGTATGCCGGAATTCACCACCGGCAGTGTACTGATTCAGTACTGACAGCCAATACTGATCTACGGAATCCTGCCAGTACTGGCGGGACGCTGGTCTGAAGACCGAATCAGTACCAGTTTGGTGGTAAAAAAAATTCTTATTTGTTAAAGAAATTCTTAAAAATGCTACTAGAATGTTTTCGAAGGATGAAAAATATCAAATCGAGGACAAGAATTTTTTTCACTCAAAAATGGAATTGTTTGAAGTCCCTACATAAAAAAGCATGTTAAGAGTTCTTGAAAATCAAACTCTAAAAATAAAAGTAAAAAT